>JAKTRY010000032.1:31816-70172 GCA_030579935.1 Ambrosiozyma cicatricosa | reverse complement strand
AGCAACACAAACGTGTATCTTATGCAAAAGTAGTGATGAAACTCTTAATCATCTTATGGAACACTGCTGGATTACCAAGAAAATCTGGCGCCTTCAACAACAACAGAGCCACAACCAACATCCTCTCCCACAACCTACAGCAGCAGAAATTCTTGATTGCCCCACCCTTACAATCCCACATCTCATCGCACTGAATAAATTCTGTTAGGATAGTGAGGATGATAACTAAACGACAAACTTAGTGGAATAGATATGAAACTCGGAATGGATTAATGTTCGGATCAGGACTCTTAGGCTTGTATCTAACTGGTTTTTGTAAGATCGATACAGCAGATGGGTGAAATCAGTGATGATTCTCCTCCTCCAGACGGGCCTCTCAAGGTTCCAACAGTCCTAGAACAGGGTTAAAGGGAGAAACAGGAGCCTGAAGTAGATGGGACAGGGGGACAGCACAGAGCAGTGGTTCCACCACGTCTGGTGCCCTACGCTGAGCCGGGCCTCCATGTACCATGCTTACTTAATCCAAAGTCTCCCCAAATACGGTTAGACCCTAAAGGACAATCGTCCCAGATCACGTGTCCCCAGACCGAAGTCTATCGGGATTAGCGACGATCAGTGACCTGTGATATCGGCAGAGTCACTGGTTCTCTGACAAGCAGCGAGAGCTATAATTAACTGCAGTCTATAATCACTTTGGCTGCGGAGTCTTTTGTCAATTACAACATCATCCTTTGAATATACCACAACAACAAGCCTTGACCTTCAACATTGGGGACAATGAACTTTATTGCTCAATTAGTTGTCTGAAGAATCAAGGACCCTCTTCACTTGATGAAGATGTGACGATTGGACAAGACCTTTGAGCCAGTCATCACTCTATTTGTTATACTTGGTTGATTATCTGTTAAACTACCGTGACATATTAGCAGCATCATCACAAGAAGGGTAATCTGCACAAGAGATTATTTTCCCATTACGACAAGCATTCCTGTCACAGAGACCAAACCATCGTACCATAAAAGACAACCAGAGCAATTGCATCTCAAATATGCAGATATCGATGGCCTCCAATGTTATTCCAAGTATCGCTGTTGAACCTGCTGATGCAAATACCGTATTCTTGAGAGTCCCATTATTACATTTCAATTGGTCCCCAAATTTTACCCAATTGGCATTGATTATTCCATCGTTTCAACACCGACGCCACACCGCTATTAAAGTGTCTTGAACTGTATGAAGACATGATCGATTACCAGAATTGGAATTATTGATTAAATCATCACTATGCGTTCAATTTGACTTTCTGGAGCTCTGGCTTTCTTTGGAGTCATCTGAGGAATCACATCGATCTCCCATCTTCGTTGTACAGTATGAACAATTCTAGTAGGGGCTCAAATCTTTGTATCGACAACACCATCACTTATCCAGTCAGATAGCTGCAATCGACTTCAACAGGAACTCCAAATACTTGATCACCAAAAACTTATAATTTACGGCTGATCAATACTTTAGTCTTCTCACAAGAGCCATACTGATTTTATCTCTTCCCCAGTTGTCGAAAATCGAACGCATCCCGCCCCTTTGATTTTCATGTGACTATTGGTTCTACAAATCTGGAAAATTGACGTTAGTATCAATTGTTGAATCGTTAATACCCGATCTGAATTGTTTGAAAATTAGCAAAATTTATTATAGCCTGCACGTACCATAATCGAATCCATGATCAACCGGTTTTTTAAAAGTTTCTGCAGTTAGTTAGCAGGTATGTATACATGATGTTGGCCAGCCCGATCAATATTGCATTTAAACGCAGATCATTGTGATTTGTGATATAGCTCTAGCTTGATATATTGATGTTGTGCGTTAGTTTGCTTAATTTGCAGTTTTTGAAAGATATGAAATTGATTTGAGTAACTCCTTTTATGAGTTTTGATGGATTGTTGAAAATTTGTGATATTTGCATTCTCCGGGATCTCAAATTGTTCAGGTTGAACTCTGAGGACCCATGGAGTTACTTGATGTTGGCTTTGTTTTGTTTTGTTTTGTTTTGTTTGGTCAGTGGTCAGTGGTCAGTAACGTACCTAGTTAGCTACAGCTAGAAAGATATGGTGGTAGGGTAGAACCGTAGAAAAATGATAAAGTTCTCGTTTGCAGCGACTCTGCAAGATACGTATCGATCGAGAATCGAGAATCGAGATCATGTTGTTACTAAGGTAAAGTAGCTACTGCTCCAGACTCCAGAGTCATGCACCGCCAATGAAATATGACTGCTCAGTGCTCAGTGCTCAGTGCTCAGCATCGATCGATGATGGTCAGTCTGTCAGCGTCTAATGATCAGATTCCATGTGATCTATCCTGGTCTCCGCTTTCTTCGGATTTAACATGTGAGGCTCAAGACTACCACTAGACCATGAGGCTACTACGAGTCAAGCAGCCAGCAGCTATAAGTGTGCCAGTAATCCCAATCGGGAAGGTGATGCACACAATACGAGCTTATCTACCACGGTCCACATTGTACATTGCACAACTGAAATTTGGATTCAGACCTCACCATCTTATAGCAGAGGGTCCCCATGATCTCCACACTTTAAATAAAAGAAACAACAATGTCCAAACGTTATACCAACAGTCTTATCTCTACTCAGCTTTACATCTCGTTTTATTCAGATTCAGGCCCCTCTTTAGACAGTTTTTAACAGACCCGTGGCAGTGGTTCACCTTGTCTGTATGTTGGTGGGTATATAGACGCACTACGTGCTACACTGGACGGTGTATCCAGGTCCCTCACATGTGAAATTTTGATGCACACGGGAGAGAGGAAATACTAATTCAGACAAGTTCATGGACTTAAAAAGGTAGACTGATAGTTCAATTAGAGATAGAACCAGAGTTTATATGATCAAGCTAGAAGTGTCCGTCAGATACGTAGATTTCAAATTCAGCTGGGAAGATGAGATATGATCCTCAAGAAGATGCCTTACTATTTAACTTGGAAGTTAATTGAATGACCACCATGGTGGAGTCATTCGAGTCACCATTCATTACCAATTAGATTATGATAAAGTAGTATAGGTGAAGGTGAAAGTAAAACAAGAAACCACATAATTACATTGAAGATAAAGACAAAGCTTGCAAAGCAGGTGTGGCATCCCGCAACAATCAAACTGGCTGACCACGGGCCATGGCCCAGGGCAAGAGCAGCTCTACGTTAAATCTTAAAAGCAGTGAGAAAATTTTACTCGATCTGACTGACTCAATTGACCTACTTTGCCGGGGGCACACCCTATAATTCCCTGTAACCTATACAGGCCGGCAGCAGGCCTCTATGAAAATTTTTTCTCTATCAAAAAATTGCCATCTGCCACGCGCACGCTTTACTGGTTCAGCCTGAGCGCATATCAAAACATGGCCAACATGGCAAATCTGTCACTGTGTCACTCTGTATGGTCACCGAACACGAGGGAAAAAAAGGGGAACACTGAACTGACGTCCAAGTTCCCTTTCTTTGCACTTTTCCCTTGTCATCCTTTCTCCATCCTTTTATTCCTCTTCATCATTAAAAACTGCCAAACACACGTTCCGTTTACTCTTTCTTCATCAAAAGATCAACTCCCTGTCTTGACTCATTTTTCCCAGTTCAAATAACCTATTTTAAAACAACTTTGGCCCCCATTGCCTTTTCATCCTGTCTTACCGCTTATAGCTCTGTTTTCCTTGTCTTTTCCCCCATTCTTTACTACGTCTCCCATTCATAGAAACCAACCCGTTAAGCTCTTTAAATCCATTCTTGTTTTCTCCATCTTTTCTTAGTCCATCACATTTTAACAAATCCACCGATCGATCACCTCAAACCCGTCCACCTCTCAAATTTTCATTCCATTTTTTCCCACTTAGACACCCAATAGCAAACAAAAGATTTTTCCTCTTTCCGTTTTGATTTCTTTCATATAGCATCCATCCAAATCAACAAAAGATCATTAATTTCAATAACAATATCATGGCTGCCAGCGTCGACACTACTTTAAGAAGACCTTCAATGGCTGAAAGAAGACCCTCTATGGCTGAGCGTCGTCCCTCCATGAACAACTCAAGAAGACCATCAGTGATCCCACACTTGGCCGGAATAGAAGACCCTGTTTTCCCATCCACGCCAGAATATTGTGATGTCTTGATCTGTGGTACTGGTTTAGTTGAGTCCATATTGAGTGCCGCTTTATCATGGGCCGGAACTAATGTTTTACATGTTGATTCAAACCCTTATTATGGTGATACTACAGCTACGATGACCATTGAACAGATTAAAGCTTGGTGTCATAATGTCAATTTGAACGCACCAGGTTTCCACGGGTTCGCTAAGGCTTTGATGTATATTCCAAGACCAGCAAAATTGAACTCTAGAGATTACAGTATTGATCTGACTCCAAGATTACTCTTTGCCAAATCTGATTTACTGTCTTTAATGGTGAAGTCAAGAGTGTACCGCTATTTGGAATTTCAATCTATTTCTAACTTCCATACTTTTGAAAATGATACTTTTGGTAAGATGTCTTCTTCAAAAGAGGAAATTTTCACCGATCAATCATTATCTTTGGCTACAAAAAGAAGTTTAATGAAGTTGATGAAATTTGTCTTTGAATATGACAGTGAAGAAAATAAACAATTGATGGCTGAAGTTGGATCAACCCCATTTTTGAAGTTTGTCAATGACAAGTATAAGCTTTCAGATGCTCAAGTTAACGAATTATGCTTCACTTTGGGGTTGGCCCCAACTCCTGATATTTCAACTTTGGCTGCTCTTGCTAGAATCAGACGTTATTTGAACTCATTCAACGTTTATGGTAGTTTCCCTGCTCTATATTCCAAGTTTGGTGGTCCTGGTGAACTCTCGCAAGGTTTCTGTAGATCAGCAGCCGTTGCAGGTGCCACCTATAAGTTGGATTCTCCAATTAAGTCATATGATCCATCAGCTCAAATAGTTACCTTCAGAGATGGCACTCAAATTCGCGTTTCTGAAAAAGTCGTTTGTTCCGCTTCACAAGCTCCACAAGGCGCCAGAAATGTGCCTGAAAGAAAACACCAAGTTAACAGATTGATTACAATTGTTGAAAGATCATGTAAAGAATGGTTCAATGAAGGTGAATCTGCAGCTGTCGTTGTGTTCCCTCCTAAGTCTTTAGATTCAATGAATAATTATCCAGTGCAAGTGATCATCATGGGCGCTGGTTCCGGTTGTTGCCCTGCTGGTCAGTGTATCTGGTACCTATCCACCATTGAAAAAGATCAAAGAGGTAGAAGCGATCTAGAGAGTGCTTTGAAAAAGATGGAAGATTCCATATTGAGAGAATCTGAAGATGGTGGATTTGATGTCGATTTAACTGAAGATGATGTCATTGTTAGACCAGATGGTTCTTTGTCTGTCATTAACTCTGTCAAGTTGGGTAAGAGTTTCAAAGAGTTTGCTCCAAAGGAAAAATTGACTTACTTATTCAAACTCATGTTTACTCAATCCACTTCAATTGATCCATTGGATTCCCATACCGGTGCTCCTTCTACTGCAAGCTTTGATAACGATGGTAAAACTTCTGTCCCAGGTCCAGATCAAGGAATTCTGTACTCACAAATGCCATCAACTGAAATCTCATATGATGGTGTTCTTGCCGAAGCCCGTGCTCTATACACAAAGATCGTTGGTTCGGATGATGACTTCTTTGATGTGGATTTCGAAGACGACGATGAAAACAGTGCACCATCTGGCCCTCCAGCCGGTGGTGTTGGTGCTGCTGCTGGTTTGCAGGACGAATCTGCTATCATTGACGAAGATGATGAAGAATTCAAGGATGAGATGGATTTTGAGCTATAGCCTAGGTTAACTTTCAAGTCAGAATTTGATCTGCTTACATTATGTAACCTCATGAATCTTTTTTTTTGTATCGGTACGGTACAAGAGCTTCAACTTACTACTATGACACATACACACACAGCCACAGCGGAATTACAATCTCTTGCACATACAGAAAAACAAAAAAATATCAAAGATAAAAAAATTCCAAAAAATGAGAGAAATATCCATAAAATCACATTTCCATGTTTTTTCCTCAAATGAAAAAATCTCCCAAAAGCTCCCTTTTTTGCTCCCAAAATTTTTTACTCTTCTTTTCAGTTTTGTTGAACTCTAGCTCTACAACAGTTGTCTTTTTAATACTTATTTTCTTTGAAAGAAAAAAAAAAAAATAAAAAAAATTTCAAAATCACAAAAACAACCACATCACATCTCCAAAAAAATTCCATAGTGTGCCAACATATCTTCTTTGTTTTTTTAATCATTATAAAAAAACATCATCATACCCTCTTATAGGTTTATCGTTGCTCTGTTCATACTTGCGTTTCATTCAGTTTTGTTTTTTGTTTTATCTTAGTAATTCCACACTTCTCTTCTTACAGTCGTTTTTTCTTTTCTTTTTGTTTCGGTTAGTGACCAGTTATCTTCACGTCTTATAGGTTATATTCTTTTCATTCTATTCTTGTTTTTTACTCCTCTATCTATACAGTGCTTTTTATTTCTATGTTATGTCCTTATTTTCGTTCTCTGTTCATCTTTTTTTTTATTTATAGCTGTTCTGTTTTCCATTTCCATTTCTGTTTTAACCCCCACCCACCTGCCTTTCAGTTTCCGTATTCTTCCATTCTCTCTATGTTGTTTTGTCGCTTTGTCGCTTTGGTGCTTTATCTTGTTTAGTTTTAACTTTTCTTTCTAATTCCCTTTTTATTCTTATTATTATCCGTCTAGTTATATTTCCATTCCCCTCCCTTTTAATTATTTTCAAAGTTGAGTAGTCTAGTTGGTTTCTCATGGTCCATATATGGTGGTTTTTATCATATTAGTTTCGTCTTTTATGTGTTGATAGCCAGCTGGTGTCTGTGCTGCTTTTTTATTCACCTTTTTGTTTCAATTTTTCGATCACTTATTTGCATGGTCAATATTCTCGATCTGAAATATCAAATTTTCTAAATCACATCATGATATCGTCCTTCCCCACATTTGACATTTCTTAAAGGTAACCTAGTAATACTGCAGTTTTTTAAAATTTACTCTTAAGAATGTTTAGAAACTAAGTAAATAATTCTATTAGGAGAACAGAAAGTTAAATAACATTTGCAAAAATCAGTGTATAAAATAAGGCAATACAGCAATACCAACTAAACACACCATAAATTAGTTCAAAATGAAACCTAAAACTTACTCTTGAGAAAAGTGGTCCAACAAAACGGCTCTTTCTTCAGAATCAGCACCCCAGTTCTTGATGACGACACAAGAAGCACCGACAACCTTTCTAGCGTTACCTTCTCTGTCCAAAGCACAAAGACCGGCCCATTCACCCAATTGTTTAGCATCAGAGACCTTAATCAATGGGATCTTTTCTTCTGGCTCGTTACACAAAGCTTCAACCAACTTGATGATTGAAGTTTCAGTGACGGAATCACACAAAACACATAATTGAGCTTCGCCTTTAGATAGAGCCTTGGTAGCTTCTCTTAAACCTCTGGCTAAACCATCGTGAACCAAAGCAGTTCTCAAGACTTTTTGTAAACAGTCTTCAATGGAGACAGAAGTGGACTCTTCAACGGCAACTTCTTCAACTTCAACAGATGGTTGTTCTTCGACGTCAGACATTTTTTTGGTGGTTGGTTTTGATGGCTTTGTGTGATGTAACTTCTTCCTCAGATAATTCCGGTCAGTTTAGATAGGGAGAGGGGAAAGGGATTTTTTAGGGAGAATAGGGGTATGGTGTGTGGTACATTCAGTGCGTAACTGTGTTGGTTAAATTGGATGGATGGATAGCGCTGAAAAGTTTTGCAGAATCTCGCGTCGTGTGAAAAACAATTCCGTGGATGTCACGTGCACGGAGCGCGGGTTATCAGCCCTGGCTATCTGGTAAGTGCAGAGAGGATTTACAGTTTTTATTTGTTAACTATCTAGATTTTACTATTGTTGCAATTAGTGTAAAGATATATTAGATAAGGTTGAGCAAAAATCAATAAATTTAATAAGCGAATGTGTATGCAGAAGGCAAGTATTAATATTTGTTAGTGAACCATCTGTTCAAACCAACGGTATTCGAAGAACAGTAACCAATAGGGACGTAAATCATCAAACATTGACCATTAACGCAGTAACAAGATTAAGCAGATTAGACATAACAATCAAATAAACAATGGAATTTCAATAGCACCACCAACAGTTTGAATATCATTACCTTTTTTCTTCTTACTCTTCGACCCCTTACCATTTCCTTTCTTACCTTTTCCACCACTAGTACCCAAAACCTTACCATTTTTGCCTCTTTTCCTTTTACCAGAAATACCTCCATTTTCATCAAGTTCACGACTCACTTCTTCAATGGTTCCATTGACATCAACCTGTGGACCAGCTTCGGCACCTAAATTGGCAGCACCAGGTCCATAGGCATCGGATCTCAGAATTTGAACGTTACCATCATTGACTGTTCCCACTGGAGCATGACCCAACACTGATCTAGCTAATTCATCAGTTATTTGTAATTGTTGCCTTTTTGCCGCTCCTTTGTTGAGTGACAGCAACTGAGTTTGACGTGTTAAACCAGCACGAATTGCGGTTGGTGGCGGTATTGAAGTAGGATGAGCTGGATGTTGTACCGTTGTACCATTGCCATTACCTGCAGGGACAGGAACATCATCCGGAATATTGAAATATTGGTAGTCTGGAACATCCGGAGGAGCAGCAGCTGCATGTGGAGGTGAAACTTGTTTGAAATAGTCATCTATTGTCGTAACTTGTCCATCACCTGTGATCTTGATAACCTTGATGTTTTCATCGTCTTCTATCATCTGTTCAACTCCTAGGTTATGATATCCATGTTTCAGCAGTGCCTTGTCCACTTCATTGTCTAAGAGTCTGTTATCACTTGTTTCACCTGGGACAGCAGATATGGATAATCTTTCCTCGATTGCGACTGTTTCCAGTGTGATGAATTCAATATTCGTTCCCTGAAGCAGTTTGGAGCAGTGATCTTCGAATAGTAAGTCTGGGTCTATAAGGATCGAAAATGAGGTGATTCCATTCAAGTCTTTTCTGATCTTAACCGATTTGGACAGTTTGAAAGCCTTGGTGGCCTTTGCGAAGTAAGTGAAGTCGTAAAACGATGAAACATTTGTTTTTCTTGGTATCATCTTCAACACATCAATTGGTTCATGCTGAATTGGTTTACGGTGATAATTTTCTTTGTTGTTTTTGACCATGGCATCATCATCTTCATCCTCATCAATACCAGGCTCAGGTAGATAGATCAGTTGTCTTTCAGGAATAAAAATATCAAGCTTTCTTAAATATCTGCTTCTATCAGGAATCAAAATTTTGGAAAATCCAAGTGCTGCATCGGATGATCTAGATATAAAAAGCAGCATTTTGGATTTTCTGTTTTCATTTCTGGTAACTGGTCTTCTAGTATGAAACTTCTCTTCATTGGAGCAATAAATTACAAATTCAGAGGTATGCAAATCTGCCATATCTTTACCAACATCAAATAAAACTGATTTTTGTAGCACTGTATCGAATATAATCTTTGATAAATCGATTTGAAAGATCGAACTATCGACAAAAGATGCATCATAGTCTTCTTCATCAGGTGATTCATCTCCTAAATCCATGTCGTTATCAAGACCATAACTGTCATTATTGGGACGCCTGCCATTTTTCTTTTGTGTTTTAGTAACTGCCATACTTTCCCTTTCTCGTTCTTCAATCATCAGGGTATGTAGTTCACATTTTTCAATAATCAACTCATCTTCAAAAGTTAGCAGAAAAGGATATCCATCACCTTGATAACTCAATATGCACTTCACCTTAGCTTCCGGTCCTTCTTTCTCAGGCGGCAGATGGATATTTATCGTTTCCAAAAATGATTTGAGATCTAAGTTCACAGGAAGGAACTGACTGTCTTCCATTTGCCTCCGTTGTTCCTCTTTATGTTTTTGCCTTTGTAACTGAATAAACTGTTTTCTTTCTTTATATCTTCTCTTACCTTCTTCATCATCACTTTCAGGTTCAGTTTCATCTTCATCATCTTCATCTTTACTCATGTCGTAATCCTCGTTCCCGTCATCGTTTTCTTGGTCTTGCCCATTGGGTGACAAAGTTGAGGTAATGTTGATAGGACTGAAATCGTAACTGGAGAACAACCTTTTGTCCAAAGTCAAGGTGATCTTACAGACGTTGTTATCTATGATGCTGAACAGTAAACCTGTGCTTGTTATCGTCAATAAACAGTTCTTGCCAAAGGGTAGAATTGATGAAATAAGATGGTACATTGGAATGATGTTGTTTGTGGATGCTGCGAACTGCAAATGCACCTCGTTTATACTGTCATGGTCAGTATATGGAGATATGGGCATCTTTGTAGATTGATTTGATTCCCATTTCACTGTTTTGGAGGATGTGTCAGGTTTGATAGAAGGATGAAAGAATTCACATTATTCTTGTAACATACGGACTGAGTCTTGACTCTTACCACTCACCCAATCATGTTACGCGTTTTAACTTTTACCAAACCCAAGATTCAAGAATCAAGAGGGCCAAAAGTTAAAACATCACGAGTCACACCTTACTCCTTATGGGTATCTGAAAGCCTCCTTCAATAACACACTGTTCCGAACAATCAAGATATATTCACACATACTGAATTGATATGAGGTAGTATGAGTTACGGAAATACAGTTGCAAATTCCCACAACTCACACAATATCACCGGCCAATTAAACGATTCTCAACCTTCACCACATCAGTCGAAACCCAGATGAAAATTTCATTTCAGTATCACCACTAGAGACTCCCCCTCATGTTCTTCATCGTATTACTAATTCGTTGAAGAAAGTTGTTCAGAAACATTTGTTTTTGAGTTCTTTCAATTTGCCAGGCTCTTACCATTTTTGATTCAATGGAAGTATGACTCCAACCGAAAGTGGCATTCTACCAAGATCGATTCTGTTTTTGAGACAGCCTTTGAGTGCTGGTGGTAAACTGCTAGAGTACAACCATCTGAAGCTACTGAAAAAGTCATAAGAGACTGTGAAATAATCATCGAGTTGTGGTAGAACAATCAAAGTGCTAATGGATTTCCATCACAAGGTGATCATCATGAGAACTGAGTTGCATCAACACAACAAAACTTCTAACCAAGATGTTCTTGCTTGCAAGGTTAAAGCAATGGGAAGAGGTTATCCAGTGTTGCAATGCATTGCCTCTCAACAACATAACAAGCATATCACTACTCTTGGAGGCATAAAAGCAATTATGAAAAGGCATTACGAGCTCAATTATCACATTCTGCAACATTATGGGCTCAATACAATGTCGCTTTCAGCTGTTTCTAGTTGAAGAAAGTCGTCCAAAAGCGTCAAGAGCAACAGTGGTTCAACTCCTCTTGGGATTACCAATGAAATCGATATGGATTTTCTCGGAACAATTTTGGCTGACAAACGTGGCGTCAAATACATCATCGATAGGAATCCAGTGTTTTTCAAGGTTGACGATTCAGTGGAAACAGCGTGCTTTGACTACGATATCGGTAAACCTAATGATGAACCTGGGAAGTCAGGTTTCATCATAGGTAGTATTTCCCCGTTACAAGAGATGAAAAACAGTTCATATGGACCGTTGACACCACGTTTGATACGACTCTCTACAAGGGTCTTAAGTTGATCACTGTTTGCCGCAAAGACGTTGTTAGATGGAAAATTCATTTGGGATGTGTGGCGGCGTTATCAGCTACCGAAAGAAGTGATCGCTAAGTTTTTTGAAGAACTTTTGAAACTACTGAAAAAATCCACCGAGGACTGCAACCTGACACATTTAGAATTGTTGACCACCGATGATTCTGATGCCCAAGCTATTAGTATTAACAAAGCGTTGAAGAACTACAATGCGTTGTCTGTTAACTGTTTGTGGCATAGACATGTTTCATTTGAGAACCATCTGGATGTCACTGCTGTCGGAATTATGCTCAAAGCCTGTTATACTGTTGACGTAAAGAAAGCTTCCAGTTTGGTTAGAGGATTGTATACCTACTATTTCGCTCTGAAGACAATATTCGGTAGAAAGACCAAGATCAATTATTACAAAAACAAGAAGTCAAAGATTGAATACTTCCATAGATTCAACAACAAGAATGGCTTGGAGGTCCAACCTGTTTTTGTATTGTATGAAGAGGCTGCTTTAAGATACAGTAATATGGTTGACTATGTCAAATGATTGGCAAAGGACATGAGCAAATGGAGCCTAGCATATAGGGTTGCCGGTTTCGGTGCAAAGTTGATTGAGCCCGGAGATACAGGTATCACGACAGAAGAGGAGTTAAAGTTGAGAAGGTTGGTGAACAAACACCGGACCTGGTTGGTTTCTGCATGTGGTGATGAAGAATTGGTCGGTATTGTCCTTCAGAATGACCAGGGGTCTGTTGATCTTGAAGAAATTGATAGCTTTATGAAGGAATTTAACGAAAAAATCCAAAAATCATTTGTTACTATCATAAAAGCCAACCCGTCCAGATGGTTCGTTTTAAGTGAGATCACTACGTCCAGCAATGAGAATCAGCACAATACCCTAAAGAATTGCTATGACTTAAACGGAAAGAAAATCCATAACACTGTTTAACTATGGAGTGGGCTCCAGGGCTACTTAATGTGTTAAAACACGAAGAGAGATCGAAGCAAACTTCGTTAGAGAAGAAGCCACCTTTGACCAGTATGATGAAGGAAAAGAAATGGAACATCCTGGAGATCATGACTGGCCCACAATTAAGACCCTTCAAGTCTGAATTCAAGAAGAAATTGAGCTTCGAAACCATAAAGAAGGTCCATCAGATGATGAAGAGTGAAAAGGGAAACATTTTGAGAAACAACCAGTGTACCTGTCATATTTTTGCAGGTGTGCCTGTTCCTTGTTGTAATTTGTTGTCATTCTACCGTTTCGATGCTATTAGAAAAAGTTTGCTTACCAAGAATTACATGTGAACTCTGATTACTAAGGACAGCTGCTATGGTAATCTATCACTAGGTTTGTTCCCTCTTTGGCTTCTAATGAGAGTCATTGCCGTATGGTTTAAGTACTGTTAACATAGGGTCGTTCTGATACTATCAGTGATGCACACACTGATTGGTTGATGGAACCTTTCCCAGTTGTCGTAGGTTTATGAGATCCAAGCTTATGGATTGAGCTCGTTGTGAAAATTACCGTTGAGAGTTAAACCGAACTTCCCGAGTTCATGGTGCCGTACATGTTTAATATAGATACGTTGGATTATGGTGGTCTCACATGCTTAGGTAGTCTGTGAATCTGGTGAGTCTAATCGTGTGTTATATAAGTACGTCTTTCTTTATCATTGTATAGCTCTGGACCTGATCAGAGAGATCAGCCTCTAGAGGAAGAGTATCATCAGTATGAGTCCTACAACTAAGGATATCGGTTCCAAGGCCGTCTTCTGCTCTTCGATCATCTTATTCTATCCCTAGGAGAGTAGAAGTCGTTCAACATCACAACAGTACAACAGCTAACAGCATGGATCAGTGTTAAACAACAAAACACATGGCTCTGGTCGTCACAAAATTAGCTCAGAATCATAACATACCCGCAGTGGGAGTCGAACTCGAGTCAGCTCTGGAGTTTACCACGACTAACAGAAGTGCTACCAACTGAACTACGGCACCAGAACTTAATTTTATATGACAAATTCTTCAACCCGAAACATTAAATCATGACTATTGGTAAAAATTCCATTTACATGTACACTGTACATGTCGAGTTCAATTAGCAGTATGAAACATGATTGATATATAATTTGAAAACAGCTAGCTAACCTAGATAGACATATATAATTTGAAAAGAAAATTGGCTATACCACAAATGGAAGGAACGTAGACTTAAAACAGGTCGATACAGTTCAAAAGGCAATAAAATAATAAAACATAAAAGGCAAACAAAAGGAAAACGGAAATGCAGTACACATGCCTGAACAAAAACAAGCAACCTTGTTGGATCAAAGACATTGGAGTATATGTATGTAGCAAAGGAAGCACTTCGGAAATTGTTTCACACGGGTGAAAACAATCAATGTTGATGATGCTTGTGGCCTAACACTCTATGGCCTCTCTTGAAAAACCCACCAAAGGCAGAGTATCTCTTCGTAAAGCCTGATTTTTGGCTTTCATAATTACAACTGCTTTCAACTGATCCACCACTGGTATAGGCATAACGGGTAGAGCCATCACCACAAGGCATCTTGACCCAGATACCTTGATTACAGATGGCAAAGTCACCTTCTGGAGAACATGAAATTTCACCAGCTTCACAAGAATCAGCTGAACCATTGTATAAGCCAGCTTCATAGTTCTTGTTCAAACATTGGGCTTGGGCCTTACCAGATAGCGCAGAGCAGTCGGTGTATTCAGATTCAGAGTTCAATGAGGCAGAAGAATAAGGAGAGACAGACCTAGATGCCCTGGATGAAATGCCAGTACTGGAGGTGTAAACAGTGGGTAAAGAGGACAAATCACTGACAGATTGCAAAGATGTGACGGTGTAAGTTTGAGCGGAATCAGCAGAAACAGAACCAGCTGAAGAAATAGATCCTGAAACTGTAAGGGTGATGTAGACATCAGACTGTAAGGATTTGCTAACTGGGAAGGATGAAGAAACAGATGCAACTGATTTGACTGATACTGAAGCTGTAATTGTGATGTAGACATCAGACTGTGATGATGCAGTGATGTAAGCTAGTGCAGAACTAACAATCCGAGAAGAAGCAGACGATTCTGTTGAACTAATAGTGATGTAGACATCAGACTGAAGCACTGTGGTGGTGCCAGTTTTAGCAGACTTAGTAGAGGAAGAAGCAACCGAGGTGACATATCATGAAACCGTAGCGGTGACGTAGACCACAGTATCTGAAGCTATAGCGGCATCTTCAATAGACGAGCCAAAAGCAGAATCGATTGAAGGAACATTTCCCGGAGCTTTAAAGGTAATACAAGTCGTGTAACCTTGAGCAGAAGTAATAGTAGATGAAGAATCATGTAAAGCAGTAGATTCTGACGTGGTGATTGTGGTGTAGGCTTGTTTAGCCTGGACAACCGGAGAACAGACATCAAGAGAACGCATCGAATTAACAGATCCTGAAGCTGTAGCTGTGATGTAGACGATAGTGTCAGCTTGAGAGGAAGAAACAGAAGCACCTGAAGACTCTGAAGACTCTGAAACTGTAGCAGTGACATAGACGACAGGATCAAAATAATCAGTGGAACAGAAGCAACAGATATAAAGGATTCTGGAGCCTGCGCAGTCACATAGACGGTATAATCTGAATTAGCAGTGGATAGTGATGAAATATAAGCCATAGAAGTAACAGGTTTAGGAGCATCAGTAGTGATGTACACGACTGATTGTAGAGCTGAAGTTATATACGATTGAACAGAGAGAGAAGCAACAGGGTCTGGAGCTTGGGAAGTAATATAGACAGCGTAATCCTGAGTAGAGTCAACCTTAGAAGAATCAGAAGGAGCTGATACAACTGAGGTAATATATTCTCGGGAGTTAGTGGTGATGTAGACGGTATAATCAGAATTAACAGCAGAAGGTAGTGAACGAGAAGAAGAGAATGAACTAAATGAGTCTGGAACACTAATAGTGATGTAGACGTCAGATTGGGGAGCTGTGGTGGCTTGTGTAGAATCTGCAGCTGAAGAAGTTGAATCAGAAGTAACAAATTCTAGGGAGCTGGTGATGTAGGCGGTGTAATCTTGAGCAGAGTTAAAAGTAGGCGAATAAACTGAAATACCTGAAGTGAAAGAACCAATTGAGCTAATCGCATTGTATGAAGAAGAAGAAGAAGAAGAAGAAGAAGAAGAAGAAGAACGGACCCCAGAGACAACAGCCGATGAGGATTTGATTGAATCAGAAGAGCCCAAAATGTCAACACCAGAAATGAAACCATCGTTCGCGTAACTGGAGGATGCATCCCACAGCATGATACCACCAAAAGTAGCATTATTTGCAGCAATATCACTATTGACAGCACTCTTGATAGCAGAAACATCAATATATCCAGAGCCAGAAGATGAGGAGGAACCTGGCAGACCCAAGAAAAGCTTGATGTTCTTGCTCGGAGAAGTGTTAGCAGCATGATCAGCCCAAGTATCCCAATTGAAAGTAGCTTCGATGGCACATGGGTTGTTATAGAATTGAATAAAAGCATAATCAACATCAGCGTTGGCTAACGTGTCACCGATAAATTTATCAGGGTATACACATTGAAGAGCAGCGGAGATGTAGTATTGTTTGGAAGCATCACCACTGTAGTATTCTCTCAACTTAGTAGCCAAAGCAGCATAACCGGCACCAGTACCCATTTCAATATCGAAGTCAAAGCCATCGATTATGGAATCACCAAATGACCTATCTGAAGTGGAGACGTCAGAACTAGCACCAAAGTAATTCCACAGAGTTCCATCTGAATCAGAAGCAAATCCGTAAGAACCAACGGCACCACGCAAAGACAATAAAATTTTATTGCCTAAACCTTAACAAGTCTTGATATCTTCAGCGATCTCATCGCATTTCAGTAAACTGTTGGAGCCTTTAGTGGTACATGCACCTGCAACGTTGAGGCCCATCGCACCAGTGGAACTGGAAAAATCAGTAATGAAACTGACTAGGAAGATTTCAGCATCACCTTTTTGGCAATATGTGGATAACCTTTCTTGGGTAGCTGTAGCCTGACCCCAGTATAACGCAAGTTCCGATGCAGAAGCAACAGCTGATAGGGATAGTAAAGTGGTTGTGATGATAGATTTGGGCAGCATTTGTGATATGAAGATCAACTAATTTATTGGAAATGAAAATAATATGTAGATGTGAGAGTAGAGTAATTTGTAAGTAGATATTGGCCTTGTTTTATTTGGAGTAGAGTGATGTGAGTATCTTTCAAATAATAAGAATTGACAGAGTTGAAGAAAAAAGAAAGACAGGAATGGCTTCGACCTAAATACAAAGTCTAGTCCTGTAAATACCAAATCAAACATATGTTAATCATCATTACCATTACCATCAGTATCAGAGTAATTTTGAAGTTCATAGGAGCGATGATAACGAATGAGTTTATAAAGAATTATGATGAATTGCCTTTAGGCATGTATACGCGTCATAGCAGGCCGTAATGCAATCTAAAAACAGTAGCATGTATATATTTCAAAGTAACCGGTAAAACGTTGCATGAAGGGTTCGTTAACTCCAAGAGATAATAGGTGTAAGATTAACAATAGTGACACGTACCGAAGAGATGATGTGCAGGAACTGACCGTCAAGATCCACCCCATCACCATCAAATAAGTTAAGTTTATCCTTTATTTGGTCATCCATTATTGCAGTAATCCAGCATTCATACCTGATCAACATTAGCTTGAATCATCTATACCAAATAAGAAGTGCATGAATTGTGTACTATATGTTGATAATTTCTGAATTTGAAAGCTCAATTAATATATGGAATCTTCAAGTTTTTCAATTGGAACAATTTCATATGGTGTATCTAAGAGTCTGGAACATCACATTATGTGATACATATCTGTGTCAATGAACGGGCTTTATTAATGGATCATAAATGCATTTATATGGGGTCACGATTAACTTAAATTGGTTAATTGCCAAATCCAATAAACATAGAAGCTGAAACAATCTCCAAATGGATATAATACCTCTGAATTTGAATTTTTAGATCTGGGCCCTCTGCGCGTTACCTTCAGATCAGATCAAAATTTTGATCGACCCCTTCGGCGCGTCGTAATTTCAATTTTGCAACACAAGCATGATCGAGATCCCTGGGTTCTTGCAATAAAATTTAGAAATTGGCAGCCGTACCACAAAATCTAATTTAGTCGATCCTGTTTTTCATGATCTATAATGGTTTTGGCATTGGTTTTCTAATTGCATTAAAATATGTTTTCTATTGTCAAAGATATATAGGCTGAATTTCCCAAAAACTATAAACATATCACGTGAGCATGATCAGTCGATTTGCAGGTGGAAACCTGTTCTCAAGCGGTTCATTTTTGAATGTTCTAAATGATTTTAGTTAATGGATTTCATGTCATGTGCAAAGAATACCAGTAAATGTTCAAGAGTTTAACATGACATTGCATGAGCTTGAACTGAATTTGTCCGGGGGCCAGAGTTCCTGTTCAATACAGCAACCATGTATGTCAATGACCCACGTCCAACATCCCAATGAACTATAATGAAGTGAAAAAAAATCTTTCATGTTCCAATTCAATTAACAGTTTTAACTCGATATGGAAAGTTTTCGTGCACATAAAAAACTACAGTTGGTATTAGAAATTGACCAAAAAAGGAATATCATCACTTACAATCCATCAACATCATCTGCTCTTGTCTTCCTAAACTTAGTAAATCCATCATACTTCTCAACCGCAAGCTTCTGGCCACCAAAATATCGACCATTCATCTTCTCAACACACACATCAGCAGCGTCACTATCCTTAAAACGAACAGTGACAACACCCAAAGGTTCCAAGTCGTACAACACGACATTAGTAACCTCACCCAACTCTTCACATCCGTCTCGAATATCTTCAGTTATCTCCAAGATTGCAGCTGGGTCCTCTTTGATCTCATCTAATTGGAAACAATGTTTCAAAACAACTACCTTTTCCTCTTGTAATCGTTTCTTTTCTATTGCTTCTTGATCATCATCGTCTGTGTCGGACCAGTTTGATACTTTACGTTTGATCTCTTCCAGTCTTTTCTTTCTCTCGAGTTTTTCCTTATAGCTTATCTTCTTCTTTTTCGTTGGCTCATTTAATTTGCCTTCAGTGTCTGTCGTTTTGTCGCTCGTTGTTGCTGTGTTTGCAGTTTCTTTCTTCTTCTCATCTGTTACAGGGGCTCTATCCCTTGATTTTGCATTACCTGACTCGGATGTGTTCTTCTTCTCAGCATGAGATTCATCTTTATTTTTCCGTTTATTGAACGTAGCCTTAACGACTTTAATCCTCACCCCATCCCATGGATTGAACAGAGTCCCATCCAACAGACTTACGGCCAACTCACAACTTTCCTCCCTCAAATATTCAACAAGACAATCACCTTTAAACAGACCATTGGAATCCTTATACATCTTGATCTTTTTTTCTCCCGTACTCAAATTCACAGCAATGATGCCATACTTCGAGAATGCCCGTTCCAGCTCTTCTCTAGTTGTAGACTTTGACAAGTTCGTCACGTAGATACACGTGTTCGTCTGTGCTTGTTTGGCTTTCAAAAATCTTATTTCTTCCAACTTGGCCTTTTTCCGACGTTTGATTTCAGCCTGGAGCTCATCCTCTTCATTCTCTCCATGACCACTGTCCTCGTCACGGGTGTTGCCATTTTCAAAGTCTAGAAGTTCAGTTTCTGACCTGCGTCTTTTCTTATCATTCTTGGGTATCACATATTCTGAATAGTCGGGCGATTGTGGTAACCATCGTTCTAGAATTTCATTGTATTCGAATGTTTGCTCGGTGATAACATCTTCCATAATCCATTTGTTACTTCGTTTGTCAAATGATAATAGTTCTGCTAATTGTTTCGGAAGTTCTGTTGGCACCTTTCCTTGAATTTGATTTATGAGTGGGATGTCTGTGTTCATTGTTGTTCTGAGTTTGCGAATTGAGCAGATATGTGTTATAATTAACTAGAGGCCATGTATATGTAGCTGCTGATGTTTACCCAGTAAATTGTCGTGAATTTCTAGACAGTTTTGAACGCAATACGGATGGATCATGTCGTGCTCCTACCAAACGCCATCTCAGCAGTGCACATGACCACTACGATTATACCAAAAACACATGAAAATTTTTATTAAACAAAGAAAAGATTATTAAATGAAGTATTATAAATATTTTACTTATATGAAACGTTACGAAGAAGGGAAATCAAATTATGAATCAGCCCATGAGGAGCAAGATTAAAATTAAACTGATCCAGCATCACTATGCACAACTGGTACTTGTCTATGTATCAAAGCATCAAAGTCTTCAACATCTTGCCACTGCTCATACCAATTGTCAACAGCAAGTAAGTTTTCTTGCATTAGACCCCTGATTGGGAATATCAATGTCAAGATCAACAACACGCAAGCAGATGAGATATAACCAGTGAAGAAAGAAAAGAAATACAACTTTGTGGCTCCATCAGGAACATGATGGGTACCGGTGGCACCTACAAAACCGACAATGTTAGGCAAGATACCGCAAATATAAGCAACGTAGGCTCTTGGATTGAAACCCTTGGCATAGAAATACGAAGAAGTCTTGTTGGCAACGTATAATTCTCTTAGGATAATGTAACCTTTTCTCAAGATGAAGTAATCACAGAAGACAACACCTGCGATAGCGGACAAGAACACAGAATATGCGGATAAGTAAGTGGTGAACTTGGAAGAGGAACTTAAGAAATCGTAGTCGACACAAATTAAGAAACCAACAAGGGCACAGATGTAACCACCTCTTCTGATATTGATATAGGCAGGAACCAAACTTGTCATGTCTGTACCTGCAGACAAGACATTAGCACTGATATTCGTACCTAGTTGAGCAATTGCAAAACCGAAAGATAACAAGAAGACACCACCTCTGGCACCTCTAGAATTGTGGTCCAAGAAATGGCTCAACACATCCAATGGAGACCAGTATGTCTCACCATACAAAACTGTACTTGCAGACGACACCAAGATACCAATCAAACAGGTGATAGAGAAACAAACAGGTAGACTGATGAATTGAGACCAGACAGCAGATTTCTCGTTGTGTGCCATTCTTGAAAAATCAGGAGCATTGACGATAAGAGTGGCGAAATTGGCCAATGAGTTCATGGTGGAGTTGACAAAAGCCCAACCAAATTCAGAACCGGAAATGGTTGAACCCTGATGGATAACTGGTCCACCACCATCGGCTTTAACTAATGTCCAGATTAAGAATGTAAAACCGGCAATTGGACAAATGATAGCCTTTACTGTAAACAAGTGACGAACTTGATGAGGATGTAACCAAATGAAAGGTAGTTGGAAAAGCCAGAACAAGAAAAAACATAACACTCTGTAAGACGTTAAACTGCCCTTAACATGATCTGGAATACGATCTTTCAAATCTTGGCCAAAGATAGCCTCCAACATAAGTTGAACACAGTTACCACCGATTTCAGATTGAACACCGAACCAAATGCAAGCCATAACAATTCTGTTAAAAACTGGCCAGATGGCACCATAGATACCAAATGAAGAACGAGCGGCAACTGGGAAAGAAACGTGGTAGTAAGTACCAACTCTAGCGGCAATGGTGACAAAGCAGCCACAGAAGAAGTAGCCCAACCAAACAGTGATCCAGACAACCCACCACGATAAACCTGCTTGCACACCAGTAGCGGCAATTTGCCATGTGTTGATGTTGAATGAGTCAGCAACCCAAAAAGTAACGTAATTGTACCACCTCCAAGTTCTTCTCTTAGCCTCAACCGGTCTTAGATCATAGTTGTAGAGAAACAACTCTTTGGTGGACAGACCATCCATTCCATCTATCTCCAACCATTTGAGCCATTTTCTGATCTTGGATTCATGATGTGATGTTGACTCCACTTCATCTCTGTAAACTTCAACATTTGCAATAGTGTCAAGTTTTTTTTCACTTGAGGTTGACATTTTCGTTTAACTATCTATATTTAAACACCTGTATGTCGGAAAAATGGAGAAATTTTCAAATATTGATGATGGTGCCTTCTCTCTTAAGTGAACAAAAAAAGTTGTTGTTTTTTCTTTCAAGATATTAGGTGGAGGTCAGAACACATCATATAGAAACAGTAAGTGAAATAAAGACATCTTCAGATACCCATCAATAACTGGGAATCAAATTTTATTTATACCATCAGGTACGGTACATATACCCATGGTCCAGAGTCATGTCAAGTGCAGATTCGTACACGTCAAGCGACCAAAGATGTGCCTGCCAGTACTGATTCTGATTGGAAGAAAAAGATTGGAAAAGAAACTCAAGATAACAGGTCCATCGGGCCCGAACGGCTGACTGGCTTTTATCTGGCATGGTACACCGTTAGAGACATAAGACATTAGGGCTAATGAGCTGGCCTGCGGCTTCGGGCCTTACCGCGGCGTACTTAGCATTGAGAAATTTGAGAAAGCTGCAAATTTCCGGCGTTCTGCAATTTAGCCATGCAGCGCTCTTTAAGGCTGTGCAGTTATATAGGGCTTTGGGCAGATAAGCCTTTGCAGGTGTGTGTGAGAATGCCGCATATTGTCAGGTCAGAACTGGAAATTTTGTGAATCATCTGATACGACCAATCTCTGCGATGAGCGGCCAATGTTTGAACCGTGACTCTTGCTTAATTATAATTTTTGAAATCGTCGGTACATTCTTTATCATCGAATGAAAGATACATATATATGGGATCTGATTTCCAATGTATTCTCGCTCAAGTACATGATCATTACCATAAGATTCATTTGGTAATTTAAACTTCCATGATGAAAATAGTTTCTTTCTTCTTATCAACCATATCAGAACGTTATCAGCTCAGTCATGGGACTTTTCTAATTTGCTCGATTCAAATTTGGTCCATCCACTGCAGTACGAAGTTCCCCATATATTTCAGGCTAGATTCATTTATGTTCAATTTGAGGAAGAATCTTGACAATATATAGATTCAAGGTCATACACTGTTAATAGACATGAGAAAGAAATAGATCCGAAGCTTTAAAGAGAATTTTTTTAGAAGCATATGCTAATTATTGTTGTTTCAATCTTAAACACGTAATCCTCCACTAAATGATTCAGATTTGGAACACTGTCGGGACTAGACAACTTCCGACCAAGAAAATAGCCAAATTCACATCATATTAGATGCGATATTGTGATGTAGTACGTTGATCATATTTCTATAATTCAAGTTCACTGCACATTTAAACTCTACGTACAACTGTCAATTTCGGTTCATCTATACACATCAATCTATTGTTAAGCTTCTAAGTTCTTTTTAGCCTCCAAGTCATGTTTCCAAGCTTCCTTGATGTCATCCAAGAGTTTTCCATCACCCATAACTTCAAGCCCAGTGAAAGCCATACCCATACCAGCCTCCAAAGCAGACTTATGTGACTCTTTAGTCTTTGTAGACTCGGCAAACTTTGGATTATGAGGAGAAACATCAGAATCAACAGGGAAAACACCATGGATAGCAGGAACAACATACGAAACATTACCTTGATCTGTAGAGGCACCAATATTCATCACATTCTTCTTATCCAATGGAGGAATCCCAATATCAAAGACACTGTTCATATAAGTTCTGTACAACTCACACATGATCTCATTAGGCATCAACTCATTATAGCTTGTCTGTTCTTCAATCTTGTAGTCACAACCAGTGGCAATAGCACCAGCCTTGACACAGTTCAACAAACACAACTTCAACTTATTGACTCTGCTTCTGGTAGATGCCCTCACGATGAACGTACCTGCTGAATAACCAGTGATGATATTAGCTGACTCTCCAGCATCTGAGAAATTACACTGCATGATATCACCGGGCTTGAATTGCTGTCTCAACACAGAAATCGCATTATAGGTAATAACCAAAGCATCTAAAGCATTGATTCCTTCCCATGGAGCAGCAGCTGCGTGTGCAGTCTTACCGAAGAACTCAACTTTGTTAATCGAATGAGCATTCGAAGTACAATACGAGTACGACTTGCGATTCATTGGATGAACCATGATTGAAACATCAATTGAATCCCATGCTCCAGCTTTAACCATCTTCACTTTCCCACCTCCAAATTCCTCAGCTGGTGTGCCCAATAACTTCACTGTTCCTGATAACCCGAACTTTGTCATGGCGTTGGCGACACTTGTAGCTGCAGTGACACCGGATATTGCTATTAGGTTGTGACCGCATGAATGACCGATTCCTGGCAACGCGTCAAACTCGGAGTTAAACGAAATCACAGCTGGATTGAGTTCTGGGTTTTGAGAGAATTCACACACAAATGCAGTTTCTAAACCATAGGCGTGTTTGGTGACGTTCCAGCCTTTTTGCTTTTCCATGTATCCTGCTAACGTGTCGTGAGCAAAGTATTCCTAGATCGATGCTGATTTCCTTAGAGGTTCAGTGTGTTAGTAAAACTCCGGCCATAATTCAAGATTTAGATTCCTAGTAGTGGATAAACTGGTCAATTGTCGCATACCTTAAAGTTAACTTCAGGATGGTTCCAGATATCATTTTGGATTTTGAACAATTCTTCATTCCTCTTGTCGATGTCTTGCTTGATAAAGTCGATTATCTCTTGTGAAATCATGATGACAGCCGGTCACTAGTTGTTAAGAGAATTCCAATATGCTATAATTCACTGGACTCAGTTCATGGGACATTTGTCAGTTGTGGGAATTGTGTTGTTTTTTATATGGCTTGGCAAATTTGGATATCTCACAATCTTATCACACAGACTTATCAAAAATCGATCGGTAAAGTACTGCGGTTTCCTCGAATGAACCGATCCACATTAGCAAATTCAGCATGCAATTATACACAGTAGCGCATATGTATGTTCGATGTTGAAAACTGACAAGCTCTCACTTGAATCAGCCGATAGCTAGTTTTAGACAACACACTGATAATGGACTTTCACTTTGGCATATCCTTACGAGTAGAAATAGTGCATTCTCTAGTGTTTCCAATTTAAAGGGTTAAATGCTAGTGGTAATTGTCTGAATCCCATAGTTAAGAGACTTTTACAAGGAGCGTGACGTTCGCCCATAATAATTGATTTTATCACCTTTGGCGCAATCAACAGCGGGCGGTCGGTGCTGGCTCGGTTATAAATTCTTCTAGAGACTAGCTGCTGCTTTGAGATCGTTTGTGTAAATTAACAACAACATGCAAATTCGTTCGTTTCAAGGAGAATTATATTGGTGATACAGTCAATCTGAAATTTTCTTCATTGGTACAATATAAGTTTATGAGAAATTATTGGTAGAGAATGGTATATAAAGCCAGAAATTCAATGGTGAGGAGTTTTGTGTTATAAAGTACTATCTACTAATTAGAAGTAAAGAACTACAATTAGAGTACATAAGTCGCCATCTGGAATATGTGTCTTAATTTGGAATATACTCTCAAATAGAATTGATAACCAATCAAGACTAGCATAGCTGCATATATAGTATATGTATAATCATTTAGTGATTCCTTTAGCCGGAAAAGTGAAATTACCATCCGGATAACTCAACGTGGCAGCACGAGTATAATCACTTCTGTTCGATGACTCAGCAGCTCTAGCAACACGAAGATACAAGTTAACAGTCTCCACACCATTCAACGAATCTTTCAACAACTTACCAAACTCCGTATTCTGTTTAGTCAATTCTTCAATGCTCACAGAAGATGCATTACCCACATACACCTCAATATCATTGATCAACAATGAGTAACCAGTCAGTTGATCTATAGGGGCAACGAATTCACCATCTATCGTTGTAGGCAAATCAATCTCTGTATCGTTCCATTTCACCAAACCTGATCCAACATCATAGTCTAAGAAGTTAGGTGGGTTGATATCTCCTGAAGGATCATTTCTTCTTAACGATCTATCTGTCTCTTCAATGGAAGCCAACCCCCATCTGGAGACACCGTTGACCAACAATCCAAGCAAGACACCTTGAAATACCATGGCTGTCATTCCCTTGGTGTTTGTTCCAGGTATAAGCAACAAAGCCAATATATAGTGATGCACACGCAAGTTCAAGCCACTCAAGTTAGCCAAGATCAAGATACCAAAGATGAACAACAAGTAAACGAAAAGATATTTTCTAAACATGCCGGCTTTCCAAAGTTGATAAGCTTGCACGAACACACCGGTGGTGATGGTAAGAATTATACCTGATGTGGCTAACAATGATCCAGGTTGGGTCATGATGTCAGTCAATGTGAGTCTGTCCACTGGCAATCTGTCAAAAGTGACGTTGTTTAGCATTCCGAGCCAGAACAAAGGGTACCAGATGAATGTCTTGCAAAGTGGTGAGTTTGGAGTACCTAGTGTTTTCTTGCATGCAATCAGCCACACTGTGAATAGGATGAAACACAGAGGTAAGAAACGAGCAAAACCAAGAGACTCCAAAGATGGAAGTGACTGTGGGTCTTGCACTTTGACTAATCTTGGAGGATCGAAACTTAATATGATTGTCCAGAATCCAACTATCGTCGTTGTCCAGAACGCCAAGTGACCGTTCGTAGACATGAACATGACGGGAAACCCAAGCAAGATATTGGAAAGTGCAATGATGGCTCTTGGGTCACGGCAATTCGTACAACTTTCTGGTTTTTCAACAAATTGGAATGAGGCAGGGAAGAAAGACTCAAATCCAACAGATGCAATAAGTGGATCTTTTCCCATGGCTGACTCAGCAGATTTGAAACTGGTTTGGGCACCGGTGAACTTAATCTTCGTACAGCCTCCAAATATAGCAGATATGACACCAGCATGAATGGCAGCACCACAAGGATATGAGTCGGCTCTGTATGGATACGATAACACTTCACTTCCATATTGATCATCATTGTCGTCTATCTTACCACCACCGACGTAAAATGGTCTATACTTGATACTTTCACCACCAACAGTAATTGAAGAATATGTAATTGAGTCAGCATCACATAAAGCAGGGCATCTGAAAACGACCTCTCTTTCTTCAAAAGGACCACATTTTTGGGCATTGAGGCCACACTTCGCATTTTTGCCTCTCCATATTGATCTTTCTCCTCGGCAGTTCACACTGATAATGTCGATATCCTCATTTGTTTCCAAGTCTTTATAAGTTGGGATTTCTGTCAGGTATGGGTTCAAAGCCTCTCTTAAAAACCAGAGCCAGAAGGCATAGTACATGAGAATGAAAGGGATTTTGATCTTGAATGGGAACGATTTGGAGATTCGTTGTGGGAAATTCTCAAACTGTTGCAAATATGAACTCTTGAAAGTAGGTGGTTCATCTGATATCGTCTTTGGTCCTTTCCATAGTCTTTTGCCAAATCTGATGACTCTTCTCTTGACTCTTTTCACTCTTGAATCATTCAGGTCGTTTTCGAAAAAAGACAGTGAATCGCTGGAATCTCTTGTCCCGCTCTCAATATCGAAATTTTCATCATTGTTACCGGTACTAGGGTGACTACCTCTACCGTTGCTGTTGTTATCACTATCCTCTGAATCTTCCATATTTGTCGTCTTTGTAGTTGATGATTCGTTGGTGTTCAGACTGATGGTTTGCAGTTCAAGATCTTCGGATCCGACAGATTGTAAAAGTCTTTCTCGTGGATCTGGCAGTGAAGTATACGGAGATGGTGTTGGGCTCATGGTGAGGATGAGAAATCGTACTTGGGTTGATGAACAGGGTCTAGTGGTTAACTTACCTTGTAAAACCGATCTGGGCCTGGTCAAAGGAGCTGTTTTGTATGTGAATCTAGTGTTGTAAATTGTCAATCGTTTGGTGATTTCAGGTTGATAACGGTTGGTCAAATTTCTTCGGATGGCGATCGGGTCGTAGCGGAAGAAGCGTACACTGTGAAAATTCAAATCCAGAAATCGAGACTGGGACCCTGCAGTAGCTATGGAATTAATTTATCAGAAAAACAATTGGAATTGGTACGTGTGTCTGTTGACCAAGAGGTCACTGACTAATTTTCTGATAGTTCAAATGATATATATAATATATCTGAACTTCAGAAGACATGTTTCAGCTACAAATGAACAACGAATTGCTAATGACTGCCAGATGTTGAGAGCAGAAACTGAAAGAATAGGGATGGAAGCAATTGACAGAATTGTTTCAAATTGACAGATATGTGAGCAAATATTGTCGAGTAAATCTGTCTCGACAGTAGTTTCTTCAAACATTCAGTAGACATAAATAGCACGTGATAAATCCACGTGATGTTTAAAAAGCTATTGTCTTTTGTTTTTGTTGACACTTTACGTAACCGTGAGCTAATTCTGACCAGTTACAAGTTACAGCATCACAGAGCACAGCCTCGAATACCATATGAAGAATGGTCTGTCCGCCGCAGGGCCGGTGATGGCCGCCTAATATAGTACCTTATAGCAGTATGAGTTTTATTTTATATGACTAGTGCATAAAATTTTTCAAATCAGTCATCTTAAATCGCAGATCTCACTCAAATCAGTCACTGACTCACCACCAATTACCAACTTATACGGGGCATGTGGGTCAAACTTCACGGCAACACTCAACCTACACTAGCTCAACCTATTCCAATTTCCATTCGGTTATCCCTTTTAAGACGCTCCTTTTCCTCCCTTCTTACCCGTTTATAACCAGATTTCATTCATTTACTAATCCAACTAGTATCAAATTCAAATACAAATCCACACAATGACTGTAAGTACACTAACCTGGTGAAAATTTTGAAGGATTCTGCTACTCCGGTTTTTTTTCAAAATTTCCAAAAATGACCCCACCTCACCCCCGTCATCATTCATTATACTAACAATCAATTCCTCCACAATATTTGCTCCCCAATTAAATGAATAACTAAAAACAGAATTTCAGAACAACAACACCAGGTCCAGAAGAATACGATGATTTAAGAATCTTGGGTTACGATCCATTGATCACCCCAGCTTTATTGGCCATGCAAACACCAATGACGAAAGTGTCTGCCAGAACAGTGGTCAAGGCAAGACACGAAGCCACCAACATTGTGCATTTGAAAGACGACAGATTACTGATTGTCGTTGGTCCATGTTCATTACATGACCCAAAAGCCGCCATGGAGTACGTTAGAAGATTGAAAGTCTTATCTCAAGAATTGGAGAATGAATTGGTTATCATCATGAGAGCCTACTTGGAAAAACCAAGAACCACAGTGGGTTGGAAAGGATTAATCAATGATCCTGATTTAGATAACTCTTTCAAGATCAACAAGGGTTTGGAATTGGCTAGAAAATTGTTTGTTGATTTGACTAATGAAGGTGTTCCAATTGGTTCTGAAATGTTGGATACCATTTCTCCTCAATACTTGTCTGATTTGTTGTCTTTTGGTGCCATTGGTGCCAGAACCACCGAGTCTCAATTGCACAGAGAGTTGGCTTCTGGTTTGTCCTTCCCTATCGGTTTCAAGAACGGTACCGATGGTACTTTGGGTGTTGCCATTGATGCAATTAAAGCTGCTGCTTGTTCTCATCATTTCATGGGTGTCACTAAGAACGGTCTGGCTGCTATTACCACCACCAAGGGTAATGACTCCTGTTTTGTTATTTTGAGAGGTGGTAAGAAAGGTACCAACTATGATGCTAAGTCTGTTGCTGAAGCTAAGGCTGCTTTGCCTGAAAACGGTGTGTTGATGATTGATTGTTCTCATGGTAACTCCAACAAGGATTTCAGAAATCAACCTAAGGTTTCCAAAGAAGTTGCTAGACAAGTTGCTGCTGGTGAAGATAGAATCATTGGTTTGATGATTGAGTCTCATATTCATGAAGGTCAACAGAAGATTCCTAAGGATTTGTCACAATTGAAGTACGGTGTCTCTGTTACTGATGCTTGTGTTTCTTTCGAGACCACTGAAGTTATGTTGAGAGAGTTGGCTGAGGCTGTCAAGTCAAGAAGAATCGTGAAGGGTAAGAAATGAGTAATTGATTCATAATCTTGTCGATCAACTGTATGCATGAACACTCTTTGACAAAATATAGAAATTTAAAGCAAAACAAAAAAAAAACACTTTTATATATAATTGCTGAAATAAAAAAGTATGCTGGTTCTTACACCCTATTTATCTAATCTATATGTTCATAAAATATACTACTGTATTTGTACTGGCTAGTGTTAATGAAGTCTCCGGTATTCCAACCCATATACACCTTGTTCCTGTGCATAATATACATGGACCATATCCTGGTCACAACAGCATTTCCAGATGATCTGATACTATATACAAGCTCGACAACTTACAAGAAAAAGCAAAACTTTCATCTCATCATAATTCTTTCTGCACTCATGCACATTGCAAAGCACGTCAGTATTACACATGAGTCTTTACTCTTTAGTATATCTCTTTTTTTCGAACATGTTAGTCTATAAGAGCGCCCAATTAATCAGTTCAAAACGGCACGTCTCAGATAGTTCCCTATGACTACTCCTCCTTAGCCTGTTCTTCCTCCTCCTTAAACTCTTTTTCCTCCAGTATTTCTACCTCCTCAAAATCCTCAACTTCAACATCATCAACTTCGCCCTCCTCCTCTAGTATTTCAGGCTGTACTGTATCTATGAGAGTTTTTTATAGTTGTTAAAGACAAAAAAATTGAAAAAGAAAGGAGACAAAATGTGCGATAAAAGGTTAGTGGTGCAAGGATGTTTTTGAAAATTATCTCGAGAGTGGAAAAAAAATGTGGGAATGGCCTACGGGTTCGGCTCATTTGATTTAGCTCAACATATTATTAGGTGATTCTGAGCTCTGAAACCTACTCTCTCCAGGGTTTGACTACTGAACATATACGTTGCTGATAAAAATGCTGTCACCATCAATTTAACCAACACATGAACGCAAGCTCATTAATACAAAATGGTTGAAGATTCTGAAAGCGGATTTCCCCTTAAAATCTATGACTCGCATGGCCCAACTGTTTCGATTGTTTGTAATTACCAACTTTGGAATAATTTGAAGGAAACTCTGTGACTGATGAAATTCAGCATCAACAACATCCACAATCACACATGGACTTAGAGAATGATTTATGTTCAAAGTCAACACATGAGGATGGAACGAGATCATCTATATTTCTTGGTGAAAAATCACGTACAACAATGAAGGTACACAACACAAAATCGAACAAACAGTACCAACTTATCAAATTCCGATTCCAACTTTAAGGGCGATGAAACGAATTGCTTAATGAAAAAAGGGCTAGATAAATCATTGGCCAGCTATATTTCCGATGGCAGACGCTTTAATGCTGGAATGCGGTCAGCGAGAAGATCCCCAATCACAAAAGAGGAGTTATGGATAGAAAGTGAGAGAGATTCTGAGTCAAACTTAGAACCTGGTTGTACCGTCACCATTACAGACTTCAAGAAGATTAGGTACAGGTTAGAAAGGAGAATTATGTTTTCAACTGAGGCATATGGTAGATTCTCACAGCTCCACGATTGTGATGCCAAAGTCAACACCAGGAATGAATTCTTGAATAAACTTGAAGCCTTCAGGTCTTGTCTTCTCAATGCCTTGAGAAATACGCCAGATTGGTCGATAATGAGATGTATTAATGTTAATGGAATTGAAAGGAATGCTCTCTTTGGCGTTCTTGAGGAGTATAATTTGAATCTCAAAGCTGTTTCGCGTATGTTAAACAGAGAATTTAGTTATGATGCTGAGATGTATGATGATCAATCATTTTGTCAATTACTTGTTTATCGTCCTTGGATACCCAAAAAGAGAGGCACCAATAGTTCCGAGAAAATGAATATGCCTTCTTACTTGAATAACATGCATTTTGGAGAGTATGGGTGGTTATTTATGGTAGATCCCAAAACCGTGATAAGTTTCTTTGAAAAGTCGGGTGAAGATATTGAACAATTTGTTTTTTTTTGATTTCTTGAGAGATTTAAGATTACACCAAGAAATGAATATCGAAACTTCCGCCTATTTTGAGAACATCATGAGTGATTTTGCTTCTTATTTATTATCAGCCACTAGTATTCTGTGTAATATCAGACATATATCAGAGGAATGTGATTCACAAAAGTTATGTGACCTGCATTTTGTGACTCCAAAGCTAGCCAGTATCAAAAGGCAGACACCCTCTCTGATTAAGGTGATTGATCAGCTAATGAAGCTACCTCCAATAACAGGTGATTGCAAATTGCGCCTGCAATCTTTTAATAAGTCATTGAAACATCAGGTTCTTGGATGCGAAGAAATAATGCTCTGGAATTAAACACACACTGAATGGAATGTCTTGCTCACAGCCGAAGACAACAACAAATACATGTTCACGTTAGCCTCTGTTTCGGCAGTTTATGCACCATTGTCATTTGTGACCAGCATTTTTGATATGAAATTTTTTTGATGATAGTTATGTGAATTATGATCGACTTTATATATTTTTCAACATTCCCATTCCTCTGACTATAATGACCGTTGCTGCTATTTTTAGTAAGAACATATGGAAGGTGTTTACCGAGTTCTTATTTAGAAAACTTAAGAAATGTGACCGGAAAAAGCAGGAATTAAAAGACGAAAAACTGAGATTGGAAGACAAGAAGTTGAGACAGGAAAACTTAGCACAAGCGACGCATCATTCATCTGCCAGTGGAATGGGTTTGAGCAACTTATACCTAAGATATAGGCTATTCATTAACTGGAGCAGTGGGAAATGTTTGGAAATAATAGCTGGGTTTTTGATATGGGCTATACACTGAATTCTGAATCAGCATCCCTCGCCGGAAATCCTGCGCGCGGCCATTGGACGAGCCCTCTAAATTGCTTATTGTTATCAGCCAGATCAGCAATCAGATCAATCAAAACATCAATTGTCAGAACGTTGTCTGTTCATGTGAACACAGATACAGTTTCAGCAAAATGAAATATGAACTCGTTTAAAAAAGCTTTCAAAATTGTCTCAAGAATTTCATATCAGCAGGTGGTCATTTCGGTAAACAATTTTTCCTCATCGATATCAAGACCAAGATGAATCAAGGCTGGCTGCTTGTTTTATTAACATCATCAACAACAGTGACCGGATGTTGTGTGATATATACAGATCAAATATACAAATTACTCTTTCCAAAAAGATTTGCTGCACACCCATTTTCAATAGCCCATGATACAAATTTCTTGATCTGTCCATTATCTTTAAGTGCCGGTTGTTTGACTTTGACATCATTTTACAAATTTCTTCCAAATGCATGGAAATATCTTCACAAAGCTACAAATTTAAAAGCCGACCCTCATTTGAGAAGGGCATGCCTATTTACTTTTTTCTTCATGGGTGTTTTAGGTTGTACTTTACTAAACTATGTGATACATTTCAATTTGAATGGAAACTCAACTAGCAGCGTAGAATCTCATGGTTCAATCGCTTGTGCGCCGTCAACTCAAGCTGATCCAGTGGTTGAGATAATGAATAGATCATCAAGAACATCGGTTGTCAATGAAAACTCTGCTGAAACGAGCATCATTACAAGCGTAAACAAGGAAAGCCAGAGGAACTTGTTGATACATGTGCATTCATCTGAAATAACCACTGGACCCATCATTCATACTAGCTCCAATAATACCAACTCAATCACTAGACAGCATCCGTTACTGTGAATCGTTTTTCAATCTCGACTGAATCACTCGGCAATGTTACTTCCACTCGCATCGCGGGACAATTCAGGGACAATCCACTCAAGAATACACCCGTTTTGGAGATGAGTCAAAGAAGGAGGAAATCGAATGCTGTTGAAACCCCGTTGTCAGTTCCCATAGGAGATAGGCCATCCAACAAAATAGAGGTTTCCAGCGACAAGGATTCTAGTTATTTGAGCGCTGACACAATTGGAGCTAAGTCAAATTTGGTTGACTCGTTCATGAAATTAGTCTCTTCTATCTCATCCAGGCAATCCAATTCTGGAGTCGATGTACGAAACACTGATTCTCGGAGTGCCGGTGGGTCTTCTGAAGAGATGGTTCGAATGTCAAGCTAGATTGAAGAGCATCGATCTAGATCGGCTTCTTGTTTTTTTTTGACTAACACATAGATTACGTTTATGTGTGTGCAGATCGTTTGCAGTGTGTTGATTTTTATCTTGGTTATACAGTTTTGAGATTCATATATCGGATATCTCTCCTTTGAGTTTTAAGACAGCTAGGTAGCTGTTATATTGGTACACCATTAATGATGTTTCCTGGATAATGAATTAAATATTCATATATTAGTATTTGTTTGAATTTTCGTTAATTTGTTTTTCGAGATATGGCTATATAGCTTGCATTGCTAGAAACTCTCTTATATTAATTATAGTAATTATGCAATTGTGAATCCATGTTTCAGTAATATTATACTATTTTAAAACAACTTTTGAATCTTATGTACTGCTGAATTGAGTTCTTATTTCTATATAAAGAGCTTGCTTGCAGTCTATGTCGTGCACCGATACCCATATACCTTGTTCGATCCTGGATCTACATGGTCTGTGTATCCTTGTCACATCATTTCCAAATTGTCTGATCTTACTGATTCTTACAGCAATTTATTCATTCGATATTTCAATGATGTACGTAACGACCAAGACCTAGCTATATAGTAATTTCAGACATGAGCCTGGTGCTAACTATAAGAGGCAGCTTTTTAATTTGAATTGAAGCGACTATAGTGGACCTCCACCATATGAATTCAAGACAAATTACAAGCATGCATGTGATGTGCAATATTCATTGCTAAAGCAGTTGTAAGGCAACGTTTTAATCCTCAGATCTGTTTACGTTTGAAACATATGATAATTATCAAATGCTATATAGCTAGAACATGTCTGCAGATAGAATATATGATATATTCTAGCTTAATGATCATAAATTGTTCCAGATTGGCTAATTAAGGACGATGATTGCAATCATGTTTTATTCTATGAAGTGAATTTCGATGTGCAAGAGCACCAGCCTATACGTATACATCTGACTCACAGACTGGCAAAAAGCAAAAGCTAGTAGCTGGAAATTTGGAGCCATGTTAAACATTTACGTAAAAGATCAATATCTATGAAGTCTAGCTGATTATTATATTATGATCCGTTTTATCATATCAAGCATGCATGCTCTTCTATCATATCCATCCATATAGTACGTCGGCCGAAAAATGGTATCAAACATGTGAACTCTGATGAGTATGGAGGCCGTATATAATATTCGCCTGATTCAACATAGATCCGTGCACATAAAGTAAATTATTGAATCTTGATCGACCACCATAGGAAGTCCTGAGCTGTATATAGGCAGGCGCACTATGTTTCGGTATAAGCTGTATCTAGCCTGTGTTTACCATTCAGGCGATTCATTCTGCCCATTCACCCAGATTGGGAATTTGAAATTCAATTATACAACGGGGTTGTAGGCATGGTTATGATATCATCATGTTCTTACTGAATTGGAAAGACTAAAGAGTCAAGAGTCAAAAGTCAACACTGACGTTGTCTGCCTGCATGAGTGCAGAAAGAAATTCTCATGAGATGATGAAAGTTTTGCTTTTTCTTGTCGCTTATATGAGATGTTCCTGCTTACAGTAAATAAGTAAGTGCTTGTGCTTATATTTTAGAAAGCATTATATCGTTTGATTTATAAAATGTTTTTAATGGGAATTGGAGGCAAAGTTCAACTGAAGCCAACTAGCTAGATAAAGAAACGGTTAAATTTGTAGTTGTCTTCAGAATTTGAAACTTGGCTGCGCACGAGATCGAAATTGAGGGTCTCCCATTACATGAAAGAAGAAGTGTTAGAGCCAGGCCGGGTAGGTCCGGAAGTTGGAACAACAAATTGTGGGAATAGAATCATTTGTTGTGGTCAAGTTGGTACATGGGATAGGTTGAACATCGTTGATATTAGAAAGAAGTCAATTGTATCTATTGGTGTCAATATCACTGGGAAACCATTTATTAAAGAAGAGATAGACCCGGGAACGGAAGACTCAAGACTCAAAACTCACCTGTGCACCGGTGTGAGCAGTGAGCAGTGATCCCGGTAAATAAAAATTCTCAGCCACCAGCCACCACAACCTCCATCAAATTTTTTGATTAAGAGAGCGATCGTACTGCTCAGCTCAGTGGTTGTAGAGAAAAGAAAAAACTCATACTGGAGAGTGAGACATGGCCTTTGACTCTTGAACAAGAGGAGAGAAAGGAAAGATATAATCAACTCACTTCGTCTCGCCGTAATCCTGACAACTCATTCCTGTTTGCCTGTTTCTGCTCCTCATGCTCCTCCTGTTCTTCCTGCTCCTTCCTGTTCCTTCTCCATTTCTCGATTTCTCTATTTCTTCCCTTTTTTCTTCTACTATATATTCTACCCTGTTCCCTTCATCTTCATCCTTGTCCTCTTTGACTACAACTTATTGCTTTCTGTCAACTCTCACCTGTTAAGCAATACTCGCCTTACAAATTTACAATCACTAGTCTTCCCACCTCACCTCCCCTTTCTTTTTCTGGTGATAGAAACTACAAATACAACGCCTTCAATCAACTTCAAATCAACCTCTTCAACACAAACATCCTCGTAATTATACGTCAACTACCATGGATTTAAGAGTTGGAAGAAAATACCGTATCGGAAGAAAAATTGGTTCAGGTTCCTTTGGTGATATCTACCTTGGTACAAACATCATTTCTGGTGAAGAGGTTGCCATCAAATTAGAAAACGTCAGAGCTAAACATCCTCAATTAGAATACGAAGCAAAAGTTTACAAAGCCCTTTGTGGTGGTGTCGGTATTCCTTTTGTTAGATGGTTTGGTACTGAATGTGATTACAATGCCATGGTTATCGATTTATTAGGTCCTTCTTTGGAAGATTTATTCAACTACTGTAACAGAAAATTCTCATATAAAACGGTGCTTTTGTTAGCTGATCAACTTTTATGCCGTATTGAATTCATTCATGCCAGATCTTTCATTCATCGTGATATCAAACCAGATAATTTCCTCATGGGTATCGGTAAGAAAGGTTCCCAAGTTAACGTTATCGATTTTGGTTTAGCTAAAAAATACAGAGATCCAAGAAACCACCTGCATATTCCTTACAGAGAAAACAAGAATTTAACTGGTACTGCCAGATATGCCTCCATTAATACTCATTTGGGTATCGAACAATCAAGAAGAGATGATTTGGAATCATTAGGTTATGTGTTGATCTATTTCTGCAGAGGTTCCCTTCCATGGCAAGGTTTAAGAGCTGCCACAAAGAGACAAAAATATGACCGTATCTTGGAGAAGAAGATGGCAACGCCATCCGAATTACTTGCAAGAGGATTACCAAATGAATTCACACACTATTTGAACTATGTGAGATCTTTAAGATTTGACGACAAGCCTGATTACATTTACTTGAGAAGATTGTTTAGAGATTTGTTTATCAGAGAAGGGTATGTTTATGATTATATCTTTGACTGGACTTTATTCAAGTTCAAATTACACCAACAAGAGCAACAGCAACAACAACAAAAGTTGGTTCAAGGCGGTGAGGAAGTTGACAACAAGGATAAAAAAGCTGCTGAAACTGGAGCTGCCGGTGCAGGAAGCCCACAACAACAACACTATTATCCACCACCAAATGCAAACAACATTAAACCATTATTACAGCAATCACAAAATCAAGCTGTTCCAGTGCCTGACCCAACTACTGCCGCTAAAGCAAGCAATTTCAGACCACAACAACAACAACAACAAAATGTGCAAGCTCAACAGATTCATCTCCACAATATTCAAATTCAGCAACAACAACAGAATACTCAACAGTCTAATGTCAATCCAGCATGGCTATGATGAAGTTACCGTTGAACTGTCCATGTCGTGATTGATTGAGTAAACTAGGCGAATGATGATGGCATATTAGGATATACCTTTGCTTGAGACTGGCATATATAAAAGAAGAAAAGGCTAAACTATGTGCTGAACTTGTTTACTTTTTCCTTTTTTTCCGTTGTGCTGTGAGGATTCTTTTTGGGATGATAGATGCTGATTTTTCAAGGAAACATTTACTTTCGCTTTTTATTTCAAACAAAAAAGATTAATAATATTTGTTGGTTGTTGCCATATTCAGGTTGTGAATTATATTTTATTAAGTTTGGTGTCTTTAAGGAGTTACTTTTCTCATACCTTCCTCATACTACATTCATTTGTTGCTCTCTTCTACACGTGTGTTTTGATAGAATTTAGTTGGCATTAAATTAATTAATTCAATAGTTTTCAGTTCATAATTTGATCTTTTTTATCACCTGTCCTCATTTTATTCTTTTCTCTCCTCTCTCTCTCATGTTTTCTTACTTTCTCCTTTTTTTACTCTTTATTCTTTCATCTTCAATTTCTTTCTTTTAAATCACTACAGGGTCCTTAAGTTTCAACTTTTCTTTTTTGTTTGTCGTTGTTCATTGTTTGCTTTGAATGTGATGGCCAATGTTCTCCTTTTTTCTCTCTCTTTCTTAATTTCTGGCTCTCTTTGGGGGGGGGGGGGGGGGGGGGGGGGGGGGGGGGG
>JAKTRY010000032.1:0-31806 GCA_030579935.1 Ambrosiozyma cicatricosa | reverse complement strand
TTCCCCCCCCCCCCCCCCCACCCCCATCCCATTTTTTCGACCTCCACGATCCTTGTCATCTTTTTACTTACTTTCATAACTCATAATTATACTCGACTTCAATCTTTATCGATCGCGTTCAACTTTACCATATATGGCTAAACATATACGTGGGAATTCGTTGATCTATACTCGATCTATTGTAACTTTCTCATGCATGTGTCTTTTTTCGTGTTTAACTTATATACATCGCTAGCTCTGTCAGCTTCGATATCATGTCTCTTTATATAACTTTCCTTTACCCTAACTTGATCCTCTTATATAAGGTCTTTCTTTTTTTTTTAATTCGATATTTTTTTTTTTGAATGTATATGTAACTTGGGCCCTAAAATTAGTAAGGACACCGAAACTTGTGGTATAGCTCAGGGCTGCTAGTGGGAGAGTCCACGGTTTTCGCTGGCCGAGTTCATAATTTGTAAGCACGCACTGCATGCTTAACGGCCGTGTTCCCATCAAATCATAGACGTCAGTTATCTCAACCCCACTGCCACCTCTATTTTTCTGATCCTTCTCCCTTGCAAGTTGCGCCTTAGATTTTCAATTGATGACTGCAGCTACTACTTCAATTTGTCTTTGGTCAATTGGTTATTCATTATCATTACGAAAAGGTACAACTCCTAATTTAGCCAGAGTGTTGTTATCAGTTAGGTTTTTTCATAATCATAGTCTTAGTCACAGTTATCATCAGGTTAACAATCACAATCACAATTTCAAGGATTCAATAAAGACAGGTACAGAGACTGATTCAAGAAAAGGAACGGGAACAGCAGGAGGAACAGGAAAGACAAGACAAATGACGGATATATTCTTTGGTACAACTACAACATTAAACAGATTTTCATTTCTTCGTTCTGATGTCGAATTCATCAAGAGAAGTTTAGCTTGGCATGGCCCTGTTTCTAGTTCCAACACCAACTTGGGAGGGTGCGGAGAAAGAGGAAGAGGAGGAGCACAATTGGTTTTTTTCAAGAGAGATCATGCCAGACAAACAGTTGATCCTTATGTGATCAAGACCCCTACCCCTACCCCCACCTCCACTTCCCCAAGTGAGACCAAAGCACCAAGCAGCAGCACCGAGGTTAGAAAACAACAACAGGGGGAGCAGCAAAGAACAGAGATCAAACAAGGAGACGAACACAAAGTGAAATCAGAGTTGAATTTGTTAGTTCTACCCATTGGATCATTGCCTTCTTGGGTGCAAACTATATTGCTAAGATTTGGTGAGTTGAATGGATACGCGGATGATGCAATGAATGGGGATTCTGATGCGTTAAAGAAGTTGAAATTGATTAGGGATGAGAGCGAAGGTGGGGTGTCGGTGGTGTTTCTGGGGTTGGATGAAGATGGATTCGATGATAAGTTTATCACTTGTGGGAATTCGTTAAGTAAGGATTTCAAGGTTTTGGGCGTTGATAAGGGTAAGGTTGAAGGGAATGGGAATGGTGATGGGAAGAGTGGGATTGATGGTGATGGTGAGGGGTTTTATGTGAATAGTTCGATTTTCGAGTATAAGGGGTATAAAGGAAGACCAATATTTGCTGTTGAAGTCACAAACAACGCAAAACTGGATCAATTCTTAACTGGTTTATCAACACCTCAGAATGAAGTCATTGTTGCACCATCAGTGTTAGACCTACTTAAATTGAAAAACAATGAGGCTTCATTATTCTCATACTCGAAGATGTACCTAGACTGGCTAATGAAGAACCAATTCTGTCCCGGGTGTGGATCCAAAGTATCACCAATCGACTCTGGAACCAAGCTGATCTGTACATCCAACCCTAAAGATATCGATTGTCCAGTGAAAAGAACCAAAGTGAACAACGTGTGTTTCCCACGTACCGACCCCGTTACAATCATCGCCGTGTTATCACAAGATGGCAAGAAGATCCTACTAGGCCATAACAAAAGACACAGAAAAGAGTTTGGCTCAAAGATGTTCACCACGGTGGCGGGGTTCATGGAACCAGGTGAGACCATCGAGGAGTCAACTACGAGAGAAATCTGGGAAGAGACAGGTTGTAAAGTTTCTCAGATCAAGATTATGAAGAGTCAACCTTGGCCTTTTCCTGCTTGTTTGATGATTGGATGTTTCGGGTATGTTGAGTTCAATGGTATCAATGAGAAGATCGATTTGGAGTTGGATAAAGAGTTGGATGAGTGTAGGTGGTTTAATGTTGAGGATATTAGAAAACTTGCCTTTGGTGAGTCCATTGAAGGGTTGGAGATGGTTCAGGATGTTACTTTGCCCTTTTCTGGTAGTATCGCTTTTGAGTTGATTAAGGCTGCTGTGGCCCCTGAAAAATCACGTTTGTGAGTGCTGGTTTGATTGATATCAATTTTTGTTTTTCGATTTCGGGTATGGACTTATGGCTGTTTGCTATGCTTTCTTTGCAAATTAGACTTGATATATTTATAAAGAGTGATATTTCATGTATTTTACCGGAATTTTCGTTAATGTACTCAAAAACTATCCAGTACTATGTGGAATTCATATAACAAGTTTTAAGTCAGTTGAGTGGCCTAATCGATAGATCGTCGAGGTGTAACTAAACAAACCGATATATGGAAAATATGGTGAGGACGTTTTGTTTTCAAAGTTAAACCATCAAAGTTCTTGTACTCAGTAATCTATACCTGATGCAATAAACCTAGATATTTACGATTTAGTTCCATGAATCGTGGATATTCAGTGTGTTTGGTGGTCCATTCATAATGGGTGTATAAAAGATGGAATCAATCTTACGTGACCTCTCTACTTTTAGTGCTTACTGACACGATAGTAAACATGGCAGTTAAAATTTTACTAAGAGTGCCGCCCACTTTCACTGGAGTTTTCGACACCGAATGGTGATTTTCCAACTTTTTCATGAGAAACCCAAGAGTACTGTGTAGCACAAGATCAATTGAGATCCAACTGCTCATTGAACGGAAGACGTCTGAACTGCACACACAGTCCATAAACTAATACATCATATCATGCCTCCAAAGAAACAAGTTGAAGAGAAAAAAGTCCTTTTGGGTAGACCAGGTAACAATTTAAAATCCGGTATTGTTGGTTTAGCCAACGTTGGTAAATCCACTTTTTTCCAAGCCATTACCAGATGTCCTTTGGGTAACCCTGCTAACTATCCATTTGCCACTATTGAGCCAGAAGAAGCCAGAGTCATTGTTCCTTCTGAAAGATTGGACAAGTTGTACGAGTTGTACCATCCTCCAAAAAAAGTTCCAGCTTATATTACCATTTATGATATCGCTGGTTTGACTAAAGGTGCCTCCGCCGGTGAAGGTTTAGGTAATGCTTTCTTGGCTAACATTAGAGCCGTTGATGCCATTTATCAAGTCGTCAGATGTTTTGATGATGCTGAGATTATCCATATTGAAGGTGATGTTGATCCAACTAGAGATTTGGAGATTATTGCCAATGAATTAAGATTGAAGGATATCGAATTTGCTCAAAAGCATTTGGAAGGTATTGAAAAAATCACCAAGAGAGGTGGTCAATCTTTGGAAGTTAAGCAAAAGAAAGAAGAAGCTAAGTTGGTTGAAAGAATCATCAAGTTGTTGGAAGACGGCCAAAGAGTCGCCAATCAAACCTGGACTCCAAAAGAAGTTGAAGTCATCAACTCTATGTTCTTGTTGACTGCTAAGCCAACCATCTACTTGATCAACTTATCCGAGAGAGACTTCATCAGAAAGAAGAACAAGCACTTGTTGAAGATCAAGCAATGGGTTGATCAATATTCTCCAGGTGATGTCGTCATTCCATTATCTGTGTCATTCGAAGAAAGATTGTCTCACATGGAAACCGATGAGGAAAGAGCCGAAGCCGAAAAAGAAGTTGGTGCTCAATCTGTTCTTCCAAAGATCATCACTGTCATGAGAAAGAAGTTGGATTTGATATCTTTCTTCACCGCCGGTGAGAAAGATGAAGTTAGAGAATGGACCATTAGAGAAGGTACCAAGGCTCCTCAAGCTGCTGGTGTCATTCACACTGATTTGATGAAGACTTTTATCTTGGCTGATGTTATGAAGTACTCTGATTTGGTTGAACATGGTGATGAAGCCTCTGTTAAGGCCCATGGTAAGTTACTGCAAAAGGGTAAGAACTATGTCGTTGAAGACGGTGATGTCATTTATTTCAGAGCTGCCGCTGGTAAGAGCTGATTGTATTTTTTTGATTTTTTGGTGCAATTGTAACTTCATCCATTCTGGTCATTTGTTCTTTTCTTTCGTACATAATATACATTTGCAACTGTAGTCATGAGATATTTTAATACTATCTGTTCGTTTTCCTGAGAATTAATGTTGTTTTATTGTATACCTAGAATGGTACGTGTCTTAACTTGAATTTTGATCATATTGGAAAATAGGCTGTGAGCACTGAGCAATGAAGTCACGTGGCTGAAGCCTGAACCTGCCTGTGCGAAAAAAAAATCGGTGTTTGCAGGTTTTCTCTAGCCCGAATCAGACTTCAGTATGAATGATGTGATTGTTCAGTTTTGTCAGCAAATAATTCCTATCGTCTGAAATATTCAACGCTCTTGATAAGCACATCAACAACACATATAAAACTCAAACATAAAGTAACATGTTGAAGTTATTTACACCAAAATCAATGGTGATGAAAACCATTGCCAACCCATTATTGAACAGCAATAAGAATTTGATATCAAAGAGATATTTCACATCATCTGTGCTTAGATTCAATGAACAAAAAGGTCAACAAGGCATGAACACACAAAAACCACAAGAAACATCATCAGCTACATCAGAAGCTGCAAAGACCACCAAGAAATATTCAAGAAAGCCACTTTCCAGATTACCAATTGGAGGTGAAGAAGACTACTCTAAAACCAAATTGAATGAAAGTTCAGTTGAATTTTCCACAGGTAAGGCCTTTGGATTATTTCTCGTTGTTGGAGGAGCACTCACGTGGGTTTTTATGAACGAGAAGAAGAAGATCCAACTTCGTAACGAAGCTGAACAGAACAGAGGTGTCGGTAAGCCATTAATTGGAGGACCTTTCAATTTGATCGATACTGAAGGTAACCCATTCACAGAGAAGAACCTCTTGGGTAAATTCTCCATCATTTACTTTGGATTCACCCATTGTCCAGACATTTGTCCTGATGAATTGGATAAACTAGGTGAGATGTTGAACCAACTAAAGAAAAGCGGTATTGAATTACAACCTATCTTCATCACCTGTGATCCAGCTAGAGATACCCCTGCTGTCGTTAAGGAATACCTAAGTGATTTCCACCCGGATATCATTGGATTAACTGGTGAATACGATGATATTAAAAAGTGTTGTAGAGCTTATAGAGTGTATTTCAGTACTCCTAGAGACGTTAAGCCAGGTCAAGATTACTTGGTTGATCATTCGATTTTCTTCTATTTGATGGACCCAGAAGGTCAGTTTATCGACGTCTTGGGTAGAAATTATGAGGCCGATACTGGTGTTGCTAAGATTAAGGCTGATGTTGCTGCTTTCCAACCTAAGGCTGTTAGAGAGAAGCAAAAGGAAGGTTGGTTTGGTTTCTTGTACAAATAAGTGTGAGTTGGAAACTGGAGAGCAGTTGGAAACTGATTGAATTAGTTTTTGCTATCTGTTCGTTCCGTGGATAATCTTGTTTATAGTTAACTGTTATGGTTGTTGTTAATTTTCGGCTTTGTACCTACATACCATCATATGTTGTATGATTAAAAGAACGAAAAGTAGAAATAGCACTACGTTTCAAAAAGTAAAATTGTTAAGTAATGAAGTGGATCGCTCTTTTATTGCTCATTTGGCATAGTAGAAAGAGAAAATAGCATAAGGATGAGTACTAGCGCTGGGAAATAAGAAAGAACTAAATGGTAGGAGGGTGACGTACTTGGTATTAGGTAAGATATACATTCAGTATTGGCCAATCAAGAGCATTGGAACTACTACACGAGCTACATCTTGTAGGGTTTGAGAAATTGGAAAAACATCGTAGTTAATTGTAATGGGTGAATACGCCTCCCAGTGGCTGGTGATCACACTAACACTGCCACACGTACCGGAGCAGAACGCGCTTTGTGGGCAAAGTGAAAGTATGGTTTCGATTTGCAAAAAACGTAAATGGGTGTTGAGTGTTGAGTGTTGTGAGTGGTTGGAACAATTTTAATGTCTTGGTTCCTGTCCTGCCAACTTGTACATTGGGTTTCCCTTTCCCTGTTTTTGCCTTCTCCTCCTCTTTGCCACCCTTCTCTCCTTTGCACACTCAACAGATACACCTAACAAACACTATCAACATCGTCCCCAGACACGTCAACTACTCCATCACGTCTATATTTTACAACTTCAAATGGTATGTTCCAACTTCTACCACCAAAAAAAATCAATTTCCCACATACTCTGAGATCGTTCCCCTGTCACCCGTTTCCTCTTCAATCTTGGTTCGATGGTGATTTCTCCTTTACTTCAATCCAACATATCACGTCTTTTACTTTTATCTTTCGTCTGATGCTGATTTGATGGCAGCATGATGGCTACCGTTTCTCAGGCTTCCGACCGAGTGCGTTCGTTTGGAGCAAAGAAGAAAAAACAAATTTCACCTTTTTTACGATTTGCACCAAAACACCAAACTTATAAAACTGGCAACTTGCATACTAACACAAACCACAAAAAAAAATTTGAACACCACCCATGATACTATAGGTTTTATACAAACGTAAACCAGTCACGTTTTTACCTCCTCCAGAAATTCCAGAGGATTTTGATTTAGAGTCGGAGGTTTGGGTCATTGAAGCAACTGGAGAATGGTTTCTTGAGTATGAAGACTACTTGAGTAGAATGAACTACTATAATATCAAGAAATTTGTCTGTGAAACTTCTGGTAATTCTAATTTCACATTCTTTGAAGCATTAGAAGTTGAAAGAACAGAATTAAGAATGATGGAAACAAATTTTCCTGATCCTGTTAAAGAACCAATTTTACGTTACATTTCTTTCTCAACTATACCCAGAATTGACATTGTTGTGGATGATGTCTATTCTAAGTTCAAAGATGATTTCTTCCCAATGGATCAAGTTATGATCAAAACTGATAAAGGTGAAAAACTGAAAGGTGTGATTAGAGAAAAAGCTAGATTTAATGCAATCACATTACCTGATGGATCAACAAGAGAAGGTTTTTGCTCTTACAGAGTGTTATTACAAAACAATGAAGAAATCACAGTTAATGAATCCAGGCGTATATCCAGACTGAGAAACACGTTCACCAAATTTTACGTTAAGACATTTTTGAAGATGAGTATTGGAAGAGCCAACAGATTAGGTTCTCCATGGGTTGTCAAACCAGATTATGCCAAAAAGTATAGAATCTCATTGGAATATCCTGAAAATTTGAAAGAATATGAATTCATCATGAATCAACCAAAGCCAACTTCACATCATAAGAAGAAGAAACCAGGTCCAAAAGGTGGAAGACCAAGTGGTTCCAGTTCTGGTCCTGTTCACATTTTTGATTCACTTAAAGAGACTCCGCCAACTGGTCCTGAACAAGAAGCTGGTTTGCCTTTGCCTGTTTGGAAACATAAGTGGTATGAAGTTCTTAAACGTGCCACTGTTTTCTTTGATGACTCCGGTGATACCGATGGCGATTTGGTCAACAAGAATAAAATTTTACAATTGTTTGAATTTGCCGGTGTCACTATCTGTCAAAAGTTTGATCCAGAAGTTATGAATTTCATTGTCACATTGAGACCATACTCTAATAAGACAGAATACCAACCAGATGATATCTTTTTCCATGTTCATGACAAAAAAATCAAGGTTTGGCATTATGAAAAATGTTTCCGTTTCTTCAAGTCTTTGAACATCACAAACAGAAAGATTGAACAAGCACAAAGAGACAAACTCGTTATTAAGGATGCTGCTCAGTTGGGTGCCATTGATGGTAGACTGGCTTCTCCATATTCTCATGCTTCTCAACAAAATTCACAACAACAATCCAAAGCTACTCTCGCTGCTGCTAAAAATGCTTTTGTCAATATTCTACCAGCTCCAGAGTCTGGTTCAGTGACACCTGCTGGTGCATCTACGCCAGGTCCTGATGGTGATAGTCAATCGAATGGTAAAGCTAATGGGCATTCCAAGGATGGTAAACATTCTACTCCTGGTCCAAAGCCAGCAGCCAAGTCTAGATCTGCTGCTCCAATCAATGATATTTTGTTGCCTTTCACAGGTGTTTCCTTGGTCAAACCAACGTGGGATAAATTGGAACATGTTGATGATTGTTCCGATATCTTAGAGGTTTGGTTGTTTTTGAACATGTATGCTAAGGCTTTCTTCATTGATACCTTCACATTTGATGACTTCTATGCTGCTCTGAAATGGAATGACCCTGATACTGTGCCGTCATTGCTAACTGAGGTTTTCTGTGCTCTATTTAAAGCTTTCATGGATGAGCAAGGTAACATGTTGATCAATTTGCCTAAGGTTTTGAAGAAGCCTACTGTTAATGCCAAAGCCAAGAAATTTAAGAGTAAGGATGAAGATGACGATGAAGAAGAACAGGATGAGAACGAAAAAGATGCTGAAGCAGATAATGGTGATGATAAATCTGAAGAAAAGAAAGATAAATCGGAGCCTGATGCAAAGACAGAAGATAAAGCCAAAGAGGAAGATGAAGAAATGGAAGATGCAGATGGTGACGCTGATGATTCCGAAGAGGATGATTCCGAAGATGAAGAAGACGAAGAGGATATCCAGCATAACGCCTACTCCATTTTGGAATTCAAGAAAACTACTTGGAAAGATAAACTAGTCAAGAGACAATTCAAAGATGGTGGTTGGATAATGGTTTTAATTGGTTTATTGACTACCATTGAGTACATCAATGCTTTCAAGGATGATATCACCAAGACTTATGAAATTTTGGCTCCTGGTGACTACAACCCAACTTTGGAAACTCTTCATCGTAACTTTATGGTTAACACTGATATCAGCTTGAGAGCTAAACTTTTAGCCATGCTAATCAATGTTTTGTTGAATGGCGCCGTTGTCAGAGCTTTCATTGAGAAAGGTATCGAAGATTCCGCTAACTTGAGAAGAGAAAGATTGGACTGTATCAAAGAATTGAAGCTTTCTATTGAAGAGGCGCAAAGTGCAGCTAAAGAAGTGCAAGACCATTTGAAGACTGTTGATGTTGAAGCTGTCAAGAGAAGATTGAGAGATGAAAAAGTGGCAAGAGGTGAAACTGATCCATTGGTTCTCGATCCTCCAGAAAAGAAAAAGAAGGGTGGAAGACCAATGTTGAACGTTTTGCCTCCTGAACCATCTGAATTAGAAAAGGCTATCTGTATCGGTGATCCTAAATTCATGAATTTGATTAAGGTTAGAACTGAGAAGATCAAAGTTGTTGATGGTTTCAAGCAAAAGAAGAAAGAGTTGGAGAAACAGTTAAACGAGATTGATGTTCAACGTGTCAAATTTGTGGGTAGAGATAGAATGTACAACCGTTACTGGTGGTTTGAAAGAAATGGTTTGCCTAACTTGAGTGCATCTGTTGAACGTGATGACGATGAAGAAGAGGATGATGCCGAGTCCATTCAAGAGATCAACGATGATGATGACGAAAAGTATATTGCTGAAACTTATTTGATGGGTAGACTCTGGGTTCAAGGTCCTGCTGATGTTGATAGACTGAAGTTCTTGAGATTTGATGATGAACAATTGACTAAATGGAGAGGTATCTATGATGAAACTAAAGTCAAGACCGAAGAGGAAAAGCAACAAGAAGAGACCAATACAGCTGCTAACGGAGTCAAATCTGAGGATAAGATGGATGTTGATGGCAATGCCGATGGCACCTCTGAGCCAGCTGATTCTAATGCTAACACTAACTCAACTGATATTCTGCTTAAGCGTGATGTCACTCCTGCCTTTGCTAATGCCAGTAAAGAAGTTCTTGGTTATGTTTTTGAAGAAGGTGGTGAAGTTAAAGACACTAAAGGAGATACAGTTTTGAATAAGTTCGGTTCTGCTATGGGTTCTGTGTTTTCTCCAATGCAGAGAAAGGTTCTTGAGGAAGGACCAGATATCCTGCTTTCATCTGCTGATTGGAGATACATTGAAAAGCCAGAAGATATCGATAGACTAATGAAATGGTTGAACCATAATGGTGAAAGAGAAAAATTGTTGAAGAAAGAGATGGTTGAGTTACAAGATCAAATCAAGAACAGTTTGAGCTCAAGAGTTAAGTCCTTGAATATTGGTAGAAAGTCAGATGAAGAGATCCAATTGGAGAAGTTCATTGCTGAGGCTGATCTTGATACCGTTGATGAACCTCAACCACACGCTGAAGCCGATGTTACCAATGATGAGACTGAAGATTCTGTTTTGGAGGCTACTTCAGAAGACGAAGACAAACCAAGAACACGTAGATCTGCAAGACAAGGCAAGCGTAAGAGAGAAGAATCCGTCGCTGAAAGAAGATCAAAGAAACCAAGACGTGGAGATAAACCATCACAAAGAGTCACTGAAAGAGAAGCCAAGAAACGTAGAGAAAGAGAAAGAGCTTTGAAATTGCAAAAGATCGAAGAAGCTAAGGAGAGATTAGAAGTTTTAAGAAATGGAATGGAAACTCAGAACCTGTTGAACTGGGTTAACTCTTCAGCTATTGAGAGGTTTGGTTATTCTCATTACCAGGGTCCTAAGGTTGCTGCTAAGAACACCTCTCGAGGTAAGAGAAAGGGTAAGAGAGGTGGAAGACGTTAGACGTTAGACGTTTATACGTTAAGATGGTTTTAATTGTTACAGTTTTATTTTTTTGTTTTGATTTTTATTTTTCGTTTACTGTTTATTACACTGTATAAAATGTACTATATTATATCTTGTTTTCCTTTTTCTTTGTTTTGTTTGTTTTTTAATTTTCTTTAAATTTTGCTTGTCTTTGACTCTTTTCATGTTTTTTTTACATTCTTGTTCACATATTCGTTGATTTCGTTTTCATTTCGTTTTCATTTCAGTATTATCTAGTATATCTGTATTTCTTTTCTTTGTTATAGCTTACGATCCCTTATACACTTAATTTCAATTATCAAAAGTCTCAAGAAGTATCAAGGACGGAAGTAAAGATTCACCTGTAGAGATATAAACGTGATAAGTTCTATACAAAAGGTAAAAATTTCAGTGTGCCGAAATATTAAGCCGGTGGGCCGCACGTGAAAGTTACGATTTACAATTTGGCGAGTGTGATTCGCTTAAAAATTTGACCTTTTTTTCTCCTTAAAGACTGAACTGCAACATGGAAGAGACGTGGAACACCTAAATCGGCTGGACCTATATAGTAAGCATCCAAACCCTACAAATTCATAAAAAGCAGTTATTATAATGTTAAGACCAGTCACAAGAGGAGTGTTACAAACCGGCCGTTTCACCTCAAGACAGCTTCTCTCAGTGAGATACACCAGCACAGACAAACCAACACCAAAGGCATTAGCCAAAGAATCCCACTTACCACACATTCCAAACCCAGAGACACCGAACAAAGATATTGATCCAAAGCTCAAACTGGAAAAACCGGATTATGAAGCAGGTACATTCAAGTTACCAGCATGGCAAAAAGCTGTTGGTGAATCATTCATCAACATCTTCAGAGTGGACATGGATATGATCCGTGCTGGTTCCATAGGTGGATCCAAATACTACTTCATGTGTAAAGACCAAGGCTTGCAATTCAAAGACGAGCCATTATCGGAAACAGCAGCTTTCTGGTATGAAACTTTAGCATTACCTCGTTCTTTCGCCCAGTGGTTTCAAATTACAAGTTTGCATGTCTGGATGATGTTCGTGAGAATGAGAGCCATGCCTTTTAAAGTCGGTAAGAGATACCAGCAAAGATTGGTGGATCGTTATTTCAAAGATATCGAGTTGAGATTGAGTGAGGAGATGAATGTTATGAGTGGTGCCATTAGAGAGACTTACATGAAGGATTTCCATTCTCAGTTGATGGGTATGGTGTTTTCATATGATGAAGCATTGGCATCTGGTTCAGATGCTAGATTGGCCGCTGCTGTTTGGAGAAATGTGTTTAATGCTGATAAGAACGTGGATTTGGTGAAGTTGGAAGCCGTTGTCAGATATATTAGAATGCAGATGTACGTGTTGAGTAAGATCAGTGATAGAAGTTTTGGATTTGGTGATTTCGAGTTCGTTTCTCCTAATGAGACTGTGGAACCATTGACTCCTGAAGAGGAACAGAAATTGTTGGCTATGACAAAGGCTAAGTATGAACCTAATGATGGTAAGACTCTTCCTAGTAGTAAGTCTAACTTGTCTTTGGATGAATAGATTTGTTTTGATACGTTGTAATTGATTGGGTCCCTTGCTTTCTTTATTTATTGGGTTTCTTGTTTATTTTTTTTCCTTTAATCCTATATCATATGTTTACTTTTCTGTATATATAATCATTTGCTTTTTTCACTCTATTCGAACTTGTACATGAAAAAACTAAAATTCAGGCTGGTACTGAACGCATCCTTTCGAAGTGTTCTTCGCTTTTGACATCAGCGAAAAACTTCGGAGAAGATACAATTTCTTTATATCACACAAAACAACAACAAACCTCATCAACCATAACAAACCACCAACAGACAACATCGAACACACTTAAAGATGAGAATAACACCAGAAACAATAGCAGAAGCATTCAGATTCAACAATCCAGCAGAGGAATTCACGCTATCCCTGCGAAGTCAACACATCGCAAGCATTGAAAACTTAGACACGACACATGACATATTTGAAGCAATAGACCTAACAGACAACGATCTCAGAATACTAGATGGGATACCATATAGATTACTGAAGTTGAAAAGTTTGTTAGTGGCAAGAAATAGAATACAGATGATCGACGCAAAATCAATGAAGAGTTTGCCTCATTTGACTCATCTTTCGTTGATCAACAACAATTTGAAAACTTTGGATTCTTTGAGACCATTGACTGAATTGTCCAGTTTGGAAAACTTGTATCTTTTGGATAACCCAATTATTGAGGTGAAAGATTATAGGCTGTGGTGTATTGCCACTTTCCCGAATTTGAAAATATTGGATTTTGCTAAGATTAAAGATAAGGAAAGAGAAGATGCAAAGAAACTTCTGGAGAATAAGGCGGTTTATGAAAGGCTGGGTAAACAAGTTGTTTCCGTGAAAACGTATCATTCTAAAGAAGAGAGAAATAGTGCTGAGACGGTGAAACATTTGACGTTGAAAGAGAGATCAGAGTTGAAAAGACAAATCCAAAAAGCCCAGACTTTGGAGGAGACTGAAAGAATCGCAAATATTTTACAGAGAGGGTATTACTGATTTAAATCGAATTGTTGTTTAAAATTTATAATACAGGTACGAAAAGTAATAAAATTTTATCAAAGCAACTAATTATACAGAATGTAGGGATATTAAGAAAAAAAGGTTAAGAATGACAAAGAAAAACTTGGATCAAAAACAAAAAATAAATGGCTTGTATTATATATAAATCAAGAAGTCTGATGAGCATCAGCGGCCACAGAAGCGGAAGGGAAACGAGTGGGTTGATCGGTGACGGTGTGTCCAGAATTTATAGCCGATATTTCAACTGAAGGCAGCTGTTCTGGCTTTTGTTGATTTTCAAACCCAGGTTTAAAATCATAAATACCAAATTTTGAACCATTAAGCTTAACAGAATTTACACGGGATAAATCAGGAATGGTATCAATCAAAGTGACATTGTTCTTTATTCTGACAAAGCACTGGTGACAAACCTCACCACGTCTAGAACCAGGTGAATCATACCAGCACAAAGATCTGGTGTTGTGGCAATGAACACACTCATGTCTTGTACTTGAAGACGGCATCTTCTCTGACCATGCATTTTTCACAGACTTTGTAACTGAACCATTGGAAGATTGGTTTCTGGTATCGACAACATAAGGTTTGAGAGCATTTATCAAAGCCTCGTAGTCATGACGCAATTTCTCACCACCAGATAAAGGAGATTCACAATTTTTAAACTCTGTGGCATACAAACGCAGCAATGGCATCTCTTCCTTACCTCTGAACATCTTGGCCTTAGCTCTCAGTGAAACAAGATTCATAGATTTCAAGAAATCGGATTCATGTGTATGACGTTTACAAATTATCACAGGTTTAGGCTTACCAACGATACCACTATCAATGAGTCTCACCAATTGACCTTTCTCTTTGCACTGAGTGTCAACTTCAAATCCAACAAAACAACCAGCAGAATCTTGATAACAAGTCAAATGACCAGCCATTAAACATAATCGGCAATTGACTAAACCGCCATTACCGCCGCATATTCTGCAGAAATTGGAGAGATGATGAGCCAAACTCAACTGAGTACCATAAACAGGTTGCATAACCTTTGGATCTCCAAATGAGCAATCATTGTTGAACAAGGCACACAGCAAATGACACCATTTCCCATTCACGGTTCTCTTGAAAGCATCAGGAATGGCAACCTTCTCACCACGCATGGCATTATCATGATCGCTTTCTCTTGCATTACATAGAGAACATGAATAATGAGTAGAAGCCAAAGGATGTAAATCATTGGAGCATGGATCACAATGCCACTTGTACAAATAAGCAGGTTGTTCCAATTTATCAAGCTCAATACCATAACATGAAGCATGTACGTTCAAACCACAGTTGTTGCAAATTAGCATCTCTTGTAATGATGCAGCATCTGTCTTTGAGTCACGACAGACACAACATGGACGGCACGTAGGGTTAAATTGAGCAGTGCTACAGACATCAGAACCAACTCCAGAAATGTTTGTGAACGTCAATACCGAGGTAATGGGTTCGACAACAGGTGAAGTTGAGGATGGAGCGCCACCATTGGTTGAAGGAGCGGGTAAAATATGATAAAGCTGTTGTTTTACTTTCTCCTGTTGTTGTGGGAGAACAATAGACTTGACTCTTTTGTTCAGGTGTCTTTTCCAAAGCATTGAAATTTCTTTCATTGAGTTTCGGCATTGTGGAAAAGGATGAGACTCCGGGGCAGTATTAAATGGATTGAAGACCTGATACTTGCTATCATAGCGGGACGCCATGAAACCAGATGATGGTTCGATGGTTAATTGGCTCTCAGTTTCAGAACCTTCTTCCAACTTCACTTTCTTGGTTTTGCCTCTTGGAGTTAGATCACGGTAACCATCAAGTTTATACACCTGTTGACCATTGGCGGTACGTTTTCTTCCTCCTCTACCTTTCTTAACTGGTGTTGTTGTGGTTGCTTCGGCTTTATCAGTACTTGAGGGTTCGGTAGTTGAAGTTGGTTTGGTCATATCTGTTGCGGTTTCCGTTTTTGCTACGTCTTTCTTTGATGCGGTATCTGTTGTCGTCAACTTCACCTTTGCTGGCTTTGTTTCTTTTATTGACTTTGTTGGTTTATCTGACTCGGAAGGTGTTGCGGTTGAGTCAGAATTCGAACTACCTCTTGTATCGGCCAATGGAAGTATAATCTTGAAAGTTTTCATTCCAGGTTGAAAATGGTATGGCTTCAGGGTTCGTGTACCCTTTTCCTTCTTCTGTTGGTCAATAGTCCCCTCTGCGGTATTCTCTATCTTGATATCGGTTGACGACTTAGACTTAGACATCTTCAATGTATGCGCAGTAGGTTCAGGGGTAGCACTTGTACTACGACGCTTCCCTCTTTTTGAGGAAGGGCCAGGACTGTCGCTTAAGGAAGAACGTTTCCGGCCATTCGAACTACCACCATTAGCATTACCTTCGGATGATGAGACTGGGTCTTCTGACTTTTCTTTCTTGAAATGAACAAACTTCTTAGGGTTGTTTCTATACTGGTCTCTCATATCAATAATAGCCAACGAATCTTGAATCAACTCAAATTCAGTTCTCTTCTTCCATCCACTACCACCTTTCTGAGCTTGTTTTCTAATACTGTCACTTGGCTCTTCCCAACGGGCACCATAACGTCTCCAAAGTGAAGCACATCTTCGACATAAACCGTAGCATGTCTCTTCAACTGAATCAGGCAAATAAATACCAGGAGTTCTAAACCATTGAGATGATTCATCGGTCTTACAATGGGCACATTCAAAATGAGCATGGACCTTGTTTATCTTGGTGGTGCTGAAAGCAGCGTCATCTTCAGCATCTCCCAAATCTAAACCAATGTTCTTTGTGTTCTTCAATCTATTCTTGGCTCTGCCCGGATAATTGTCCCAAATAAGATGCCCATTAGAGGTTTTCTTCCAAAGGTAGTAAAACCGCACAATCATCGCAGATGTCTGGGTACCAACGCTTTTGAAAACAGGGTGTAACTCGGAACCATGGATTTTAACAGCTTCTTCAAACTTATGAACTTCTTCTTCAGAAAATGTCGGTTCCTTCAAGGTCTCTCTTGTAAGTTTTCTCACTTCTTCAAATGACTTTTCCGTATCATAGTCATTAACCATCAAAATCTTCAAAATAGCATCCATGAAATTGGGCGTAGTTGGTATAATATTCAACTTCTTAGCTACAGGCTCACAATCCTTAACATACTTCTCAACGATAGGCTCTATCTTATCATCAATTGGCTTCCATAATAACTTAACGGTATCATCACCACCTCTCTCTATAAAACCCTTGGGTTTTGGTTGTAACCAGCCAGGAAATTCTTTAACATTGAGACTCTGATATTTTTTTGGAATTGGCATCTTCTTAGACTGTAATTCTTCATCTTCAGGAGAAGGCGAGGTTGAGTCACGTTTACCCCATCTACCACCATACTGTCTTTTCCTTCTACCACCTTTATTCTTCGAAGGGTGTGCGGAATCAGTGTCATAGTATTGAACTGGATGACTGAACCAGTCAACCATTCCCGTGAATTGGTGTCTGGATCCCAATCTAGATGCTGCTCTCGCATATGGACGATCTTGAATATCTAGTGCATCTTCCAACTTAGCATGCATACCAAGGTATCTAAACGGCCACTCTTCTAATTCTCTTCTCTTTTTGAAACTGACACATTTATCTTCTTTCAAAAAATCAATTGCTAGTTGTTCATACTTGGGTATTTCCACTAGATTATGATGTTGTTCTTCTTGTGACGAAGGTGGTACTGAATTGGTAATGGTTTCCGATTGTGATGAAGAAGTAGATTGCTGGGAATTTGATCTAGATGAAGCTTCAGCTTGAGCAGCGATGACGTGAGGTTGAGAACTTGTCAACAGTTTGCCTCTCTTTGCGGACAATGCATCTTCCATAGCATGATTACAAGCAGCACAAAACCAAGCAAAACCTCTCTTTGGTTTTGTAAAAATCGGAGGATCAAGACATAACAAATGATAGTCCTTTTCACATTTTAAGCATTGGATTGAATCAGATGAGGCACACCATTGATAACATTTTTCACAATTTTTAGGAGCGGAGAGTAAATCTTGGCCACGTCCAACTTCAACAAACACATACTCGAATCTCTTATGTAATGCCTCATAATAATTAGGCGGCAAATTCACCAACTTTGCAGTGGGTAACACTTCATACATCTTAATCATGTAACGATCGTACAACTTATCAAAATAAAAACAGTTTGGTTGCTGACGGTAAGCTTCCACATCTTCCACTTCGGACTTGTGTTTCACAGTAACCAACCCTCTAAAACTAGCAATGGGGCATTGATCTTTATGTAAAGAAGCGTACAGATTTCTCGAATCGGCCGCACGACGATTCAAATCCCTTGGCCTGTAAAACCAACAAACATCAAACATGTAATTCTTGACAGTTTTAGAATTTGAATCTTTATCCTTCTTAACGAATCCAACAACCATGGCAATGTAAAATGGTTCAGATGGAGGTTCACAGATCATATAAATGAAATCTCCTTTTCTAATCTTGGTACCATCTTTGAAAGTTAACACGTTGTTCTCGACTTTGGCCCCTTTCAAATCCCAAAGTTTATTAAACTGATCATACTCTTGTTGTGGGGGTTGCCAATTTAGGGGAATCACTTCATCTACTGGAGGATAATTTGAAGCATTGCTGTTTGTGTCGCTGTTGTGCCCGTTGTTGTGACTGTGATTGTTGGCACGTCTCGAATGGTGGTTCTTGACAGACGACCGCCCTCCCCTGGAACCAGAATTCCCATGGCTGTGACCGCTATCTGACGATGATCCAGAAAAATTGTCGTTATTTTGATTGTGCAAGTTCCACACAGGTGATCGTTTAATATACTGTCTCTTGGGCTTCTCTGAGCCTCTGGTAGTAGTGCTGTTCTTGTTGTTGGTGTTGCTGTGACTATGGTTGTGGTTGTGGTTTGCAGCAGAAATTTTTGTGGTGGATGATGAGGAAGAGGATTTTGAGAGGGTGGCTGATGGGATGTCAGATTCAGTCTTCTCCTTGTAATTGACATTGACTGTTGTTCTTCTCTTTGGACGAGATGGAGATGTTTGAACATCAGTCATATTCGAAATATAGATAAAAGTGGCAAATTGTACAAGGTTTGTGGAAAGATTGTCCAGAAATAATGGATGAAAGCAAGCTGGGTATACTGGAAATAGGATATACCGTAGTTGGCAAATATAGTAAACTGAAAATGAAAAGAATAGCTATGTGGTAAAGCAAGAAATCAGTAAAGATTATACGGGACTTCTTGTTGAGTCCAGATTCCTGGCGTCAACTCAATGTAGGAATTCAAACAAGAATAAATTGTTGGGAGGAATAAAGGAATGGACCAATTGGAATTGAGATGAGCTTCGAAACAGATTGTGAATTTGTAACGGTAAATGATAAGAGCTATGCTGTAGAAGCAAATAGGAGGGAAAATGTTTGATTTGAAATGGTTTGTCTGGAATAAGGGCTTGTTAGTCAGAAGAAGAGAAGACAGATACACAGTAAAGAAGACCTCTGATCATTGTTGGTGTTCATTCGAAACAAAATAATGGCCAAATTTCAAAATGGAAAGTATCCTGCAAATTTCAAGAAAATCAGTGGTGGGTCACACTGTTCTTACTGTAGCTACGTGCACATAAACGTTATGAACTTGGTTCAAGTTTCTATATAATCTTAAAGAGCATAATAATTATTATAACTATCACAAGAAGGGAGAAATGTGTGTATAAGAATATCTACATTGGGGTCTTGTAGGTGATGATCATAAAATCTGCAAGGTGTCTCTCGTTATAGGCATGAGACAGTGAGACAGTTTTTTTTGTGAGTGGTCGGTCCACATGGTCATTAGGAGATTATCTCGAGAGCTTGATGCCTGACCGGTGACTATTGGGTAAAGGCCATGAACATGCACTGTAACAAATCATTTTTCACTTAAACACCCATAGCAAACGCAGTACTTATTCGAAAATCAAAAGCTGACTAACAGAGTAGTCTAGTACTATGTATCCTGATTCCCCCTTGAAAACATGCTCAAAGTTCTGAGTTAAATTCAGTAGAGAGTACGATGACTTTGAAAACTAAAAGATTAACGATCGGCGGAATTTATTGAAGAGTAGTGTTGCGCCACGCTTGTGGCTGTGCTTCATTATCTAACAGCCACATCTGAGATAGTCATTTGTGGCACAGCCTTGTTTCTATGTGTTGTCGCCGGTCGGTCGAAAAACAAAAATACAGCTTCAAGAAAATGACGAAACCATTTGAAACTTATATTCAGACCCCAGATGTTACCGAAAATCAATCCTATTATCTCTCCCAAACGAACAATCTACAAGATTAATATCCACATAGCAAACAATTAAAAACAGCATCATCACACAACATTCTACAAATGGATAGAGACGTTCCACCAATTCCCGGAACGTTAGTGTCTGATGAAGTTTCAGCCTACTTGAAAATGAGGGTTTCTCAAATCCTAAGAACTAGACTAAACACTTTCCCAGGGTCACAACCAGTCAGTTTCACCAGAGAGCATCTCATAAACAATTTGATGAATAGGGATTATTTAGTGTGTGAAAAATCAGATGGATTGAGATTACTTTTATTTGTTTTGATCAATCAAGATACCGGAGAAGAAGGTACGTTTCTCATTAATCGTGAAAACGAATACTTCATGGTGCCCGGTTTCCATTTTCCTAGAAACAGCAGCAATTTTGATTCTTCACATAATGGTGCTATTTTAGATGGTGAATTGGTGTGGTCTAAGAATCCAGCTACAGGTGTCAGAGAAATGAGATTTTTAATCTTTGATTGTCTTGCCATGGATATGGAATCCGTGATGAACAAAAGTTTATACAAGAGACTATACCATGCTCAGCATGAGTTCCATAAACCTTTCATGGACTTGAGAAGAAATTTCCCAGATGCTACATTCCCATTCAAGATTGATTTCAAAAATATGACGCAACCTTTCAAGATTAGTAAGATTTTCAAAGAGATGAAACATTTAACTTATGTCTCTGATGGTTTGGTTTTGACTTGTTGTGATACCGGTTATGTTCCTGGAACTGACCCTACTTTACTTAAATGGAAACCAGCTGAAGAAAACACAATTGATTTGAAATTGGCACTTACGTTCCCAATTTACGTTGATGAAGAATTGCCTAAACATGATCCAAATAGAGAGTATCCAAACTACGATGCCAAACCAGAATTCAAACTGTTTGTTTGGAAAGGTGGTGATGACCCAGAAATGGACGATATCGAAGCTAACATCAAGAAAAATGGAGGAGAGTTTAAAAACAGCTTCAAAGCATATCAAGAATGGAACGTGTTGGATGTGACTGACGAAGAATGGGCCGAGATGAAAGAAAGTGGCGAGTCGTTCAATGGTAGAATTGTAGAGGTGAGAAGAAACCCAGATGGTAAATGGAGAATGTTAAGATTCAGAGATGATAAACTAAATGGAAACTACGTGAACGTTGTCCTGAAAGTGTTAAAATCAATTGAAGATGCAGTTAAGAAGGAAGAATTGATAGCTGCAGAACCGGAGATAAAAAGAAGATGGGAAGAAAGAGAAAAGAGAAGGCATATGAGAGTTCCAGAGAAAAGAAAATCAGAACATGGTCATCATGAACCTGTTTCTTCTCAACATCCCCATCATAATCATCAGCCTCCTCCTTCATCTTCTGCATCGCACCACCCACAACAGCAGCAACATCATCACCAGCAACCACGCCGTCATGAAGAGGATGACGATGATGATATTCCAAAATATACTTCCTCTAGTCAAGACAAACATACTTCCTCTTCTGCACCTGCTCCAATTAAAACAGCTCCACAAGATGATGACGATGATGAATATTACGAATCTGATGGTTTTGAAGAATTGCCAACTGGAGGTGGCAGACCAAACAGTCCGAAGTACTCAGAACTTGAAGCAGATGCTAAAAGACGTAAGCTATGAATGATATGGTTTCATCTATTCACTAAATTACAAATTACTTTGCTCTCCCCCTTTTTTTCTCTTTTAACTCATAAAGTTTTTTCTTGTTTTCCGTTCCCGTTTGTTTATTATTTTTATTTCTTCTTCGCCATGTGTATCCTCTGCCCCCTCTTTGTGTGTGTTTTGCTTGTACAGTATATGATTTAATGTAAATTTGTTTAACCCCGTTTACCTACCCTTTCTATATATGCCTAAATATATTAATCTTACCAATATATATTCTGAAAATACTAGTAGAGAATGAAGTGAATAACTTTGTATTATATTTACAAGACATACAGCAAGATAAGATCTATTTAAAAGAGAAGAGAAGAAAAAAATCAAAAAACAATGCTGAAAGTGAGAGAAAAAGGAGACGATGAAAATGAAATCAAACGTATGACAAAACAGCAGACTTCAACAACAACGAAGCATTACCATTCCCACTAACGACATATTGTCTCTGTGCCAACTTATTCAAATAAGCCTCGAAACCCAAGTCATCGATTTCTCTCTTACTTTGATATTGATTATGAATAGCATTAAAATCAATCAAGTTTTTCAAAATTGATTCGGTTTCATCAACGCTCAACTTAGCGACTCTCAATTGTTGTAAACCGCCATTGGATCTCAACAAGTTTGTGAAATCTTGATCCCAGTCTTTGAAACCAGCATAGTAGTCGGGATCAGCATCACCTAGAGCAGCAGGAATGGTACAGTTCTCCTTGTCTGAACCATGGGTGGCAACGACAACGGCACCCTTGGCGAATTTGGAACCACCTGTAACGTAATCCAAGATGGTCTTGATGATGGTGAATTTTTGGAAGTAGATGTTTTCATTTGCGTTGTTTCTGTATTTGGTCATTGCGTTTTGAACAAATGTTGAAAAATTGTCAACTGTCAAGTAAACTGGGTACTTGGTTTGTTTTGATAGTTCATCCAATAGTGTAGTCAACACAAAAGTGGCATTGGTTGGTTTACTGTCTAAGCCAACTTTAACCAAATCTAACAAAGTTGCTTTCTTTGAAACTTTCAAAGTGGTTGCTGCTTGTTGTGACTTTGTGTTATAGATTGGAATGAAATCTTTAGACAATGGTAATTTGTTCAAGAACTCCTTGTTTAAGTTCTTCAATTTCTTCAATAGTCTCTTTGAGGACATTTGTTGATCGTACAACTTTGTCTCTGGGTTCAACTTGAAATCAGTGGAACCATCAACCAAGGACTCGGTATTAGTGAAAGGAACCAAAATAGACTCCTTGGACAAAGCCATGGCTTCAAACTGAGCCAAACAGGTGGACTTACCAATACCCTTGTCCCCAGTCAAGATCAATCTATTCAACTCAGAAGAGGAGTTCAAACTAGATTCGTAAAAACTGGCCAATTTCTTAGTCTCACGTTCTCTAATCAAGGTGGTAGGTTCAGGGAACAACTCGTTCATTTGACCTGGAACGAAAGCACCGGCAATGTACAATTTTCTCAACACCAAACCTTCATATTTGACAACTTCATTTAATTTTAAACTCAATGGATTGAAATAACTCAATTTGGATAATGCTCCATCTTTTGGTGCTTTTTTCTTGTAGTTTGATTTCACTATGGCGTTGGCAAAATTTTGTGGTCTTCCTGATCCCTTTTTCTTGGATTTGTCATATGTTGAAGATTTAGAGAATGATAATCCTAAATTCAATGAAGTTTTGGAAAATTGTCTTGTGGACGATAATGTCGACGTGAAGTTTAGCTTGGGTAACGCTGGTGTCAGTGGCTTTACTGATATTATTCTCTTCGAAATTGCAGCTCTAATCATGACGATGGTTGTTGTGATATGTTGTTGTCCGGGTTTGTCTAGATTGCCAACGTTTGAACTCAATCAATATTTTAACTCATACCTGTAGGTTGCGGTCTCTTCTCATACCCATTCTCATGTACACTTCGATCTTTTGATGTGGAATTTTTGGAAAACTAGAAAGCGGCTCTAAAAACTTGAATTTTAGAGAATCGACGCGTGCACCTCGATTTATCGACCTATCTTTAAATCAGTCAGCTGACTATAATAGCACGTGATCGGAGTAAAGTTACCCGGCCTGCAAAAAAAACTAATTGTGGAAGGATCTCGATCAATTTCAAAAAAAAAATTATAAAAAAGTTTAACGAGGGCGCCCAATTAACGCCACAATCGCTCATAAGCCCCTTGCGCACGATAACCGCCCTTTAACAAATTACTCACGCGCCTGCGTACTAAGTTTGAATATTTCGAAGCCCGGCCGGCGGATCGATTCAACGTATGCACATTAGTCACCTTTATTTTTTTTCGAGTTCGTATAGTATAGTGTACGAAATAATCGTTTTGTTTCGTCAGGCTCGACATTTTTCTGTGATTCATCAAGCATTGTTTGGTTTCTAGAGTGGCTCGTGCGCGGCTTTCGGGCGTCAAATTCTTTTTTACTTTATTCAATCGGTACCGGCAAGAATTTTTTCAGGGCTTGAACACGCCGAACTTGAAAAAAATAAATATGACTATTACACACGGGCGAACAGCGCTGATCAATTAAAAAAAAAATTGTTTGCTTTGACCAGCGGCTCCCGCCAAAAGCCACGTCTCGTAATTAGGGGGAGCCTATAGGGTGATGTAAACAAGAATTTTGTTCTCTGGGTTTCTAAATCTGTGTAAGTACAAGGCTAGGCTTCAATTTAGAATTAAGTATAGGTTGTGGAATTAGAGAAGAATTTGAAATTAGTCGTTTGCCACGTACATGGTGATTTAATCTTGAGACTGATAACGTTAAATTAAGCTGATCATGATTGATGATGAGAAGTTGCAATTATAAGTAATTTGAAGTTTGAACTGCATGAAAGATAGAATTAAACGTACGTGTAGAATGTACAACAAGTACAGATTAAGATATTAGAGGTGAAAAGGGAAATGGGAAGTTGCAAATGCATGTAAAGGTTGCAGAACTTTAAACATGAGAAAAACAAACTGAAGAGAAACAGAATAATTGCAAGTAATTAAATACGGATCTGTTAATTTTAAAATTGTAATTGTCATAAAAGGTAAAACTAGAGAAGGATTATTAGTGATGTAAAGAGACAAAAATATTAAAACACAAAATTAAGGGGATGGATGGGTGAACTGCAATACCTGAAGTGCTATAAGTAACGAATCAGTATGCTGCCCGCCTCATCCTAGGATAAGCAAAAAATTAAGAAAATGTAAGTTGGATTGTAATTGGCAGCGAAGACATCAAGATAAAATTAATAATTAAAAGTTGACAGAGAGAAACTGTATCAAAGAAAAAGAGAAAACAAAAGCATACCGATACACTCAAGTTGAAATTGAAATGTTGTTTATGTTCTTATTTATTCCAGTTGATAGTTGTTCAAAAAAAACTTGCAACGCTAGACAAAATGGAATCTTATTAAAACACAATCAACTGAAATGTAAAACAGGAAGAAATGAAGTGAATTGGGGGTTCAGAAACAGAAAGTGATGATATTGCAAAGAAGTACTATGGGGCGAGGTGAAAAAGATGATGAATTAGAATTTGAAATTGACAAAAAAACTAGTTGATTTCAACACTAGTTTAATTTGCTTAGTGCAAAAGCTTCTTCAACTTGGCCAACAATCTCTTTATCAAACCAGCCTTCTTAACAGTGTCCTTAGCATCTTTGGCACCGTCTGTGGCAGCTTCCTTGGTGTCTTTGGCGGCCTCCTTGGTGTCCTTAGCAGCTTCCTCTGTCTTGTCTTCAGTCTTCTTAGCAGTGTCCTTAGCAGCTTCTTCGGTCTTGTCTTCAACCTTTTTGGTGGCATCAGCGGTTTCGGCAACAGCTTCCTTGGTTGGTTCAGCAACAGCAGCTGGAATTTCGGTTGGCTTAACGGCGGCCTAATAAAGATGGAGAATGGTTATTTGATTCTCAGTGTTATGTTAGTATTTAATTGGTCTTGATAATTGGATGATCTTGGAACACCCTCCAAAAATGTTGACATGTGTCATGTTTCCAACCAGGACAACTAAATTCTGATATTTTGACGAAGCCGGAATGTAATCATTTGATTTCCATGTATGTAAATTGACGAGGTGTTCTCATTTGATGATGTTATTGATAATATAGAAAATCTGGCACCTGACAAGATGCACTGTCTTTAAAATGGGTGGTTGGAATGTCAAACGTTGAGATGAGCTGTTGACGAAGTCGATGAGGGCAGTTTTGAAAATGGGATGACAATAACGTGACATACTTCAGTAGACATTATAGAGGATATTAAAGTGAGTTTTTTGGGTATGTATTAAGAGCAAAGATATTGGACAAATTGGAGAGAAAGAGTGGAACTAAGATAGAAGGATGGGCGAAAATAATGGAGGAGAAAAGGGCGGAATAGAGAAAGTATTTATAGGGTATGTGTGAAAGGTGGACGTGTGGAAGTGTCAACACAGGGATGGTGTATGTGGTGTGAGGTGAGGGCACTCATCATCCCTGGTCAGTGGATTCTCCCTTGAACCTTGCATGGGCCTTGGCCTTAGGGCGAGAAGATCGGGCGTATACGGTGTGCACGTCTGCATTATAAGTTTATATGTCCATTGTGCCAGGGCGAGAATGAGAGAGCGGCGGGACTCTCTATAAGTCTACTGGGCTCCTGGCTCCTGGCTCCTGGCTCCTGGCCTGAGGCTTCAGCGAGCCCACAATCTGCTCAGCTATAGTAGTATACGTGTGTAGCTTACATTGGAAAGAAAATACCAATTCTACAGGCGGACCGGAACGTGGATGCCAATTTTGCCATATAATTTGGCAGTATATAGCTGGTTTGGATTGAGACAGCTGGGAATTGGTAAATGGAACTAAGGCAGAATCGATACAGACTCAAATTCAGGCAGATCGATCATATTATTATTGTACAGGCCGGATATCTCAAGAACAATTCGAAAACAGGCGTGCGCCCTGGCGAGCTGGCAGCGAGGTGCTCAGGTCCAGTTCTTCTTTTTTTTGCAATTACTCACTCCATCACCCATGCTACCGGCTGAATTCAAAATTGACGGCCTTCGAATATTAATTACCATTTGCCACAAGCATGACCAGCTTTTATAACATCTTCATATATACTACACCACGTCTATATGTTACACTGGAATCACCTAGATTAACTCTGGTGAGCATTTGAAACCCATGTGAATTCTTAGACCACCGGAAGTTCCAAGGGCCAGTATATGCAAATGCCATACCACCAAGTTAAGCACATATTCAAACAATCCGGTAGATGTACCTTAGTGAATGTTTCGATTGTGTTTCAATGTGTCTGTCTCTCCCATGTATTGATTCTAATGTTTTCCGTGTCGATGTTTCTATGAGGATCAACATAAGTCCCATGTATCTCTTTATTATCTTACTTGTTGTCCCTCCCAATTGTTTGCATTCCACATTATTGGAATTCTCAAGTTATAATGCCAATTAATAATAAAAATTGCGTGCCTAGATTTATTATTTAATCAAAACTATTTAGGTTTTTTTTTGTGATTGCATGATCTCGATCGATTCTCGATTCTTGTATCTAGCTTGATTCTTGAAAATCATATGTAAGACACGTTATAAAAAAAGGTGTATAGCTTGTTTACGACGTGCTTTTGTATACTGAATACAGATGATACACGTCAAGATGAAACACGTCTTTGACTTAGCCTTTAGATACGGCCAGAGTACCTTTCGCTTATGTGAATATGATCAAAGTTGTCACCAAAACGTACTGCTCCTCAATCAACATTAGTTTTCGTTCATTAATATTTCACTGTCTTTTCCATCTATACCAAAACTTCATCTTGTGACAGTTTCATTTCTTCGACTTTTCTGTATAAGATGTTTGTGTGAAGGCTCATCAATTCTCTAGTGATACGAGTTCACTTTTATGCATCATCAGAAAAGCCAATTTATGCACTTACACGATGCAAACAGTACATCTAGAGCTACTTGACAATCAACTTTATAATTGAACTTTGAAGTGACAGCAACATCAACATAATCATCCACAATCTAGCTTTACAGGCACGTAAAAGACGTTTTTTGAATAGTGAGCTGAATTGCACAGGAAATTTAGGAGGTCAGAAAACCAGCATATGCTAGCTCGCGGACATGTGCAAGATAAGATAAGTACACAGATACCGTTAATTAACAGCTGACACGTACTAGGTGGAACTTATCTATATAGTAGCACTGTAACAGCTTGTATAGAAGAAATTCGATGGAATACGGCAAAGTTATGTCTGAATTAGCGAGACGTCTCAGGCAGTTGAAGATAAAGCTTCAGTCTGTCTGTCACAGCAAATCAATCTGGAATTTGAGTTAACCAGGGTTCAAACTTCACTTACGCATTCAGCCTGTACAGGAGTCGATCTTAAGATCAGGAGCTAGATCATATAAATAGATGTGGCGTAATATTATAATTAGTAAGTCAAACAAACGCCAAACGCCACTACTGCCTATGAAAAAACACACGTCTGAAACTGTGAAAGAAACCCTCTACAATTTGGCCACACCACACTACATAACTGCGCTGTCAGGTAGAGAAAGTTCCTTCTATGGATGGATGAAATGTCCTTCCTTGTTCTGGAGACGCCTGCGCAGAGGCACTACAAGAGACCCCCAAAACCCTCTAACTTTCAATTTCAACTTGAACGTGTTCCTTAATATCGCATCATGTTCTCCTATATATAAATTGAAGTGTACGAGAACCGTGTATATAGCACCCACTCATATAACAGCGCTGATTGTGCAATCAGACTTCAAAGTCCAAACCAATTTGCATATCCTATTGACCAATCAAATTTGATTCGCTATATGCTCGCACCAGCTCGACCGATCAAATCACAAAGACACCATTCATTCTCCAATTTGGTGCATATAAACAGAGACGCACGTAATTTAATCAATTAGGCAACTTGTTTACACTAAATTATTAAAGATGCTGGCCCTTGTCACCCAGACTCCCCAGGATATCGATCATAGAACAATTCGGTAACATCAGCGGTACAGCTATACCATATTCGTTGCGATTTGGCGGATCTTGGAGTTTGTACTCTTCTGTTGGGTTGTAATTGTCATGTCTACGGTTGTTCATGAATGAAACTCGCATTCAACGGTACTGGAGACCATGGTAGCGTATAGTTGTTGAATTCAATCGAATTGAGAGCTGGATTTGGAATTTGAAGCTTTTCATTTAGGTTTTAAGTTTTATCATACAAAGCCATACTAACAGGCTTCTTCACGATATTCTGAGACCATGCACACCCCGTTTTTGTCCGCTATAAGTTAGTCAATTTTCAAAGCGTCTTTGCAACGATGTTCCAACATCCACCTCATTGATAGTTCAAAAGTAGTTAGTTCCATAAATTTATTACAACGAACATAACAATTGAGACCGCTAGTAGCTGGGACTCCTGCAAAATTACACATATACTGACAGGCCATTTGATTGGACAGTTTTGATACCAATTTCAAATTCAAAATTCGTCATGTTTCAAACCAGCCATGCGTATCGCAAATGAATATTGATATTGATTCGATGACCCAACTGTTATTTTCTTTCAATGTTTACACGTTTGTATTTACCGAAAAATATTTTTAATTGCGTTTCTTCTCTGGAGTTATCCGGTCGGGCTGTTTGAATTTTCAACAATTGAAGCCCTAGGTTTTGATGGGTGGCACCGCACGCAAGTTTTTGTCTTCTTAATTGCAAAGCTCTCAAATTTTTCAAGACTCAGGAATTAGGAGAATCATGATTCATGAGTTTAAAAATGGCAATCTATATCTATACAAATATTCTGTTCAGTTGCTGATTCATGAATTATGGCAACACAAACTAGAATTGAGTAGAATTATTCTCACAGGTTGAAAGTCTTTTGAAGCTTGAACAAAAACAGAAAAACAGCAACCTTTGAAACTCATCATGATTCATTTTAAGCATGAAAAATGCTGAGAGTTGGATCACTTTCAATTTATCGAGTTAGCATAAGCCAATTTCCAACTAAATTTTAGAAAAAAGCTATTTCCGGTACCAGTTGCAAAAAAAGTCATCATTTATTATCAAGTTCAAGCACTACACCAATTTGAATTTGACTGCATGAGTTAAACGGGGCGAGCAAAGCTCATTACTATTTGCCTTATCTTTCAAGATGTTGACCCTTAGATCTACTTGCATGAACACTGGCTAGGTCCTCAGGGCTAAAGGCTCAAGAGTCAAGAGTCTCTTTTGAGGTGTCGTAGTCACTGAATATTAAAGAGTCTTTTGCTATTACGAATGAGATTTGACAACCTTGCCAAAAGGATCTGGGTATTTTTAAAATTAGACAAGATGCACAGAGAACAATAGAGCATATAAGAAAAAAATAAAAAAGAATATAACCAACGAACGGTAAAGAGTAGTGATAATAAAAACAAGATGTTGCTAGAAGTGGAGAAAGTACTCACACAACCAATAAAACCTCTATTAGAATATGAATCTATACAAGATGAACACAACGAGGAAACCGAGTAGAGCAACAGGAGCATACTTCTTCAACAACATTTGGAAATTGATCTTTTCAGCATACTTCTTATACTTGGCACTTTCTCTTTTCAAATTGCTTGACAAATCCTGCAACTTATCCAAAGAATCACCTCTGTACAACAAATCCTCGATATTCCTATTCATGATTTGCTTCACATCAGCCAAATCGTTATTCATCTTATCCAAATTGCTCTGGGCTCTTGAATCGGTGTAAATCTTCTTGGTTTTCGTAATGAAAGAATCAAATTGAATGAATTGATAAGGCTGTAAGTTTGGTTTCACCAAGTCTGATCCATAAACATGATCGAATTCATTGGCTATTTCATTCAAGTATGAAAATGCCAACTTCTTGGGGAATTTAGCTGACACGATGACTAAGTAGATAACATCATTAGATATGAAATAATGGATGGATTCTGATCCTGAATCAATCGATGCCATTGGCTCGGATTCACGTGGGTTCATCTTGGATATTATCATCTTGCACTTATTTTTCAAGTCTTTCAATGCTGGTTTCTGTGGATCATCCATTGATCCGTATAATGGTAAGCCTATTAAATGGTTATCAAGCGTGGTTGTAACTGGTTGTTAGTCTTTTGTAACTTTGGATTGAATGAAAACAAGAATTGCAAATTGGTCTTGTTGTTGGTTTCGTTGTTCGAAAGTGAGACAGGTAAAGAGTTTGTACATACCATCTGAAAGTCTATAAATAAGTGTGGAATCCATTTTGGATGTTGTGTGGTGTTTGGGTATGTGATTTAGTTGACAATTCTTGTGAATGTACACTAAACTGATGTATGATGGTGAATTTTGGCCACATGTGAAATGGATATCTGTCAACAAACATTTATGCGAGCGCCGAGCTAGAGCTCTAGACGCGAAGCTCAAAATTGAGAATTCAGGTACACCGTATGCAGCTAAATTATTAATTTTGCATGCACTCGATATTTGAAGCGAGCATATGCAAATAACCTAACCGGGGTATCTAATTCGAATGAATTGTTTTTGTGAAAAACCAGCAGTTTGTAATCGTTTCATGTTAAAATTAGAATATTGAACATAGTTTGCTGTTAGTTAGAACTTTGATTAAGTGAATTTTGAAGTTTTTTAAAAAAAAAGAAAAAATTGCCGAAAAGGGAAATTGTTCTTTTTTTTTATTTCTTGAAATAAAAAATAAATTGGGGTACTCCTAAAAGTTGAGCGTAACTATATATAGGGAAAGAAAAAAAGAAAAAATATGGTAAAGAATCAAAAAAAATCCAGCATGATTTTTAGTTGAAAACTCGAGTAAATTATTAAAATTTGATCTGGGATCACTGATATATGAAAATTTTATATGTATATCAAACCTTTTGAGAAAAAAATTAAATATTAATTGACAAAAACACCACTACATGCATTTTAATTTATATGGCAGTTCTACATATGAGCATGAATATAAAAGTATTGCTATGAAACGTTAATCGTAAGGCATCAATTTTTTTTATTTGAGAATATAATTACTGAATTTTATTATTATTAATTTCGAATTTCTCCAGTTCTCTATTTATACTCACCTAATTCCGTGTTACCTTTGGAACCGCTTCCTATGCATGCGTGGACTTTTTTATAGAAATATATATAAACTAAGATTTTCATGTGCATATATAAAATTGTCAACAAATCTAAAACTGCTTTATAAATTATTCATCTTTGTTTTTTTTTTTTGAATTAACGTTTTTAATTGAATCGGTAACTATATGACTACAAAACTTCAACATTATAATTGATCTTTAAAAACAGATTATTAAAATTTATCTTTATTTTTTTCACTTATAAGTCGTAAATATATTATTTTATAAAAGAAAAACTAATAATATACAGTTGTTGGTTATATAGATT
>JAKTRY010000031.1:0-70733 GCA_030579935.1 Ambrosiozyma cicatricosa | reverse complement strand
ACCAACCAGGTGTCTTGATTCAAGTTTACGAAGGTGAAAGAGCTAGAACTAAGGATAACAACTTGTTGGGTAAGTTTGAATTGTCAGGTATCCCACCTGCTCCAAGAGGTGTTCCACAAATTGAAGTCACTTTTGATATTGATGCCAATGGTATTTTGAACGTGTCGGCTCTTGAGAAGGGTACTGGTAAGTCTCAAAAGATTACTATAACCAACGATAAGGGTAGATTATCCAAGGATGAAATTGACAGAATGGTTTCTGAAGCTGAGAAGTACAAGGAAGAGGATGAGAAGGAAGCTGCCAGAATCGCCGCTAAGAATGGTTTAGAGTCTCTTGCTTACTCTTTGAAGAACACTGCTTCTGAAAAGGAGTTTGAAGAAAAGGTTGGTGCTGCAGACAAGGAGAAGTTGATCAAGAAGTGTGATGAGACCATTGAATGGTTGGACTCTAACCAAGCTGCTACTACTGAGGAATACGAAGAGAAGAAGAAGGAATTGGAACAAGAATCTAACCCAATTGTTTCTAAGTTGTACGGTGGTGCTGGTGGTGCACCAGGTGGTATGCCTGGTGCCGGTGGTATGCCTGGTGGATTCGGTGGTGCTCCTGGTGGATCATCTGCTGGAAACCAAGGACCATCTGTTGAAGAAGTTGATTAAATCAATTGATCAACCATATTACATACTCTTCTATGCTTAACTTTGTTTTTTACGCTTCAATTTTATCTTTTTTCAAATTTCGTTTCTTGCAATTTGCATTTCATGGTCTTTCTTAATATATAGTTTCTGGGTTTTTCTTTTCACATATAATCTCTTGTATAGTTTTTCAAATTTATTATAATTGTCTTTCATTTTTAATAACAATATTTCGTAATTTACTGGTAGTTTGAACAGTAATATAATCTGAACTGGGCATACAAGATAAAACAATAACTACTAACACCCGTGCACCAGTGCCAAAGTCAACTGGAACTTGTAGAACTTAATCGACTGTGGAACAGGACAAGTTTTCGAAAATTCGAAGCGAGCGGTCCGCGCACGACTGGTATAGTCTCTCTAGTAAATTCATCTGCAAAATCAGCCTAGGCCCTGTAATATGTGATAGTCTGAGTGTACCCTACATATAGGGGCATAGTGTGAGAACTGAGTGGTGGGAAAGAACTTATCCAAGGGAACAACTTACAAGATTAACACATCAAACAGCTGATTTTTGACACTTCTTGCATTTTGGTATTCATCCACTGTACATAGAAAATACCAGAATACCTTTATATCTCCATCCCCACTGAATTTATTTGTTCAGCTCTCAGCTCTTGAACTTTCAGCAAACTACACCAAATTTTTATTCCCCTGTCGCCATCATCAGAACTTCACAACCTGTGAACAGCATACACACATATTTCACCAAAAAACAGCATACAATCTTATAATCACTCTCCTTTATCACTAGCATCTCATTCATAGCACACTGCACATATCACAGAAACCATGTCAGATGAAAACGACCTTCATAGGGCCACAGCATCACCACAAGCCCACCTCTCGGACGACGAACCCATCCAAGAAGAAGCAACTTGCCGTATCTGTCGATGTGAAGGAACCCCAGATGACCCACTATTCCATCCATGTAAATGTCGAGGATCCATCAAGTATATCCATCAAGAGTGTTTGACTGCCTGGTTAGCCCACTCAAACAAGAAAATGTGTGATATTTGCAAGACCCCATTTGCTTTTAAGACAGTGTATGATGCAAACACGCCTGATAAAGTTCCATTTCCTGTTGTCTTACAACGTTTGATTAGGAAGTTCATCAAGTTCTTAATTAGAGGTGTCATTGTGTTTGCCACTGCGTTGATTTTGACTTTGGAATTCCCTCTTTTCATATCCGCCATGTTCAGAGTTGATAATTGGTTGCTCGGTTGTAACCTTCCGTCTGCTGGAGTACTGGATTCCATGTTGTACGGTACAGACGATTTTGAGAAGGTTAACCGTTGGTCAATTAAGAATGTGGAAATCATCGTTTTGAATTCATATGCTGCAGGTTGGTCAATTTTATTGACTTTGGGTGTCATTGGGTTATCACTAGGTGTCATTCATTCTGGTGTCGTTAGCGATGAAGGACTGGTCAAGATCATTCATAAGAGAATCGGACCTGAGCCTAGAATGAATAGGATTGCTCAGGCTTTGAATCCAAATTGGGGTGATAATGGCAATATGGGTGCAAGACGTCGTGCTGGTGCTCCTCCTGTTGTCCCTGATGTCCCTGCCGCAGCTGCCCCAGAAGGTGAGATTGACGGACAGGCTAGAGTGCAACAACTGCAAGATCGTTTGCTTGAAACTGAAAGATTGGCTAGACAATTGGATGAAATTGAACATCTGATGCAAAACAATGTCGATGATAATAACAATGTCAATGAAGCCGTCAACCCACCAGAAGAAAATAATGTTGTGGAACAGGACGCTCAAGATCCACCTGCCAACGTTGCTGATATGCCTAATGATGACTTTGACGAACACGCAGAGAGAATAAGAGAACGTATGGGAATTCTCTGGGATGAAGTGGAAAGAGCTCACTTGTTAAGAGAACAAGAAGCCATTGCTCAAAATGATAATGTCAGATTGGAACAAATCAGAAGAGAAAGAGACCTGATTCGTCGTTTCAGAGAAGAAGAGAACGGTCGTCGTGCTGCTGCTCCTGCTAATCCACAAAACCAACAGCAACAGCAACGTATGCAATTGGAAGAACAACAGATTGAAGAACAAATACAGCGACTCCAACAAAATCAACAACGACAACAACAACCTCGTGTAAGACAAAGAGACGATGGTAATTTCATCGAAGAAGAGTTATGGAAAATTGTGTTGGCTGTTCATCTTGCCACTTTCTTGGTCTTGTTCGTCGTCTATTTCATGCCTTCTTTGTTAGGTATGCTTTGGATCAACATTGTCAACGGTATAGGAAGCTTGATCATCTCTTGTTCTAAGAAAATCTATACTGCAACTTCCCTGGAATGGATCGGAATACAGGTAGTGAACCTCTACAATGAATATCATGTTGGTGATTACTTGCATCCTGAAAACCAAGTTCTCCAAGACTTCCTCCATTTGCTGAACGTGAAATACTTTATTCCATACCTCGATATTTACAACAACACAATTGCATGGACTCCAAAGGCTGATTTATTTGAAAGACTGGCTGTCATGTCAGCAGGATATGCGTTTGCCTTATCTGCCGTCCTTGGGTTGATGTACAAGTTGGAATCAGGATGTTCTGAAACTAACCCATTGACAGGAAGTTTCCGTTCCATTTACGTCCCATTGCTTGAACTAGTGTGTACTTTGAAAGTGGGCTGTCTGTTTTCCATCGAATGGATGATTTTCCCTCTTCACTGTGGAACACTACTACGTTTCTGTCTGTTGCCTATAGCAAGCCAAGATCTTTATGCTTCTCTTATGATTCCGAATGAGGAACACGTGAGCAGCAGCTCAGCCATCTTGTCTAACGTGGGTACTTGGGTTCTCGGTACGTTTTTCATGTACCATTTTGCCTCTTTTGTCGGAATGATCAGATCCCATATCTTGAGAAAAGGTGTTTTGTTTTTCATTAGACCTTCAGATGATCCAAATATCAGATTGGTCCATGATGCCTTGATGAAACCATTTGGTTTGAAGCTGTCCCGTATTGCTCTGTCTGGATTCGTCTATACTCTGTATATCATGATTGAGTTTGCTTTGCCTGCTTACGCCATCAAATGTTTCTCTCCTATTCCAGTGATTCCAATGACCGTCAGAGCTCCAACTATGGCTCAGCCTGCTAACATCATGTTTTCTTATTTGGGTAAAAGTTTCTCAGATGAAATGTGTGCTGTTTGGCAATGGATATTCAAAGTTGTTTCTTCTCAATTGAGACTATCATCATTTTTGTTAAATAACGATAAACCATCTGAAAGAGGGCACGTTGTTTACAGAAATTTATACTACCGTCTTTTCTGTTTCGAGACACCAGATTACAGTAATCCAACTGCTGATTTCAAAACCAAGGAGTTCTTCGCAGAAAATCCAAATGTTAACTGTTGTTTCGTGCCTGATGGAAGTTACGTGAGAGCACCTGATGATGATCAGGTTGCTAGAAAATTTGTCAAACAACTGTTTGTCCCAGTTACCAAGAACGATGAATTGCTTGCTCCTATCCCTGAAATTGATCCAAAAGAAGAAGAAATATTTAACCCATACGGTGATGACGAACCAATGGATCAAACAACTTACATGATTGTCTATAGACCACCAATGTTCCATACCAGAATCTACGCCATGTTCACATACCTCTGGCTTTTCTCCCTCTCTTTGACATTTATTGTTTACTTGTCTTCCATCACTGTTGGTAGATTCGTGTATGGTGCCATATTCACCATTCTGTTTGCCGGCTTGGACAAGACCAAAAACTCTGATCCTTTCCTATTCAAGAACATGTACCAGTTGGACTTAGGTAACATGATCTGTGGTGCTTATGTCTTGAAGTACGGTTACAAGTCTGTGAAACTCGTTTACACCACTCTTTTCGTCAATGACGGCACCATTGATAGACTTGTTGCAGCAGTTAAAGCCAAGGTTTCCGCTAAGCTCTCACATGTGTTGCCAAAGATAAGAAGAGCAGCAGGCAATGTTTTCCCACACTTAAGAGACTCCATAATCATCCTGTACAGCATTTTCTGCACAACGCACATCATCATCAACTGTATCGCTGGTCCATTATGCACAATTGAAGCCAAATTAGTCACCGACTATCCAAACCATGCTAGTCTGATCACTTTATTCTTGCAAATCTTCGGTATCACATTCGGTATCATGAACTGTGTGTATCTTTGGGGTGGAGAAGTGAACGAAAGAAACAACATTCCATTCCGTAAGTTCCCAAGATATGTGATACTGGTCTCAATCATTGTTCTTTCCGTGTACTATCTATTCACTGGCAAGCCAATGAACTCGTTGCCTGGTGTTTACAGTGATGGTGCTCTCATTGTGACCCGTATCCAATCCAAGGAATTCAATTTCAATAATGTCGTGTTCTTGGTGCTTTGGTACGCTTATGTGTTTGCTCATGTGTCTCATTCGATCAAAAATTACTTGAATAATGTTTCAGTGGAAATGAAAGAGGAGATTTATGGAAATGGAAGAGTGTTGACTAATTTTGATTGATGTTTATTTAGTTGAGTTTGATTATTATTTTTTGTCTTTCTCCCCTAGTCCATGCTTGATTCTCTATAACTTTTTTGAACTTTGCTTGAATTGATTCAACCTATTTGCATTGAATCTTGGTTGATGAGGACCCCGTGTGTATGTGTGTTATCTACTTGTTTATGAATATATGCTTGAACAATGAACAGTTGTAACTGCGTGTTGTATTGCTTCTTGTTTCCTTTTTTTTCTTAATTTTTGTTTGTTATATGATAATTTTCAATTCTTTGCTCTTCTTACAATCCTATAATACCAAGTTTTTTAATCAGTTACTTTGCATACAATCTCAATATGTTGTTTCCCAGAATATGGGTGAGTTCCATTAAAATTCAAACAACATCAATTCAAGATTGAAATTCATAAGTGAGGTATACATAGCAGTGCGTGGAAAGCATTAAATGGAAAAGCGGAGTAAGTATAAATAGTATAGTAAAGTAGTACGTTCCAAGGACCAAGAATTGTATGTGTGAGATGATCGACCGTTGTAAGTAACATGAGTATTAGACATTAATTCACCTCGACTTCTGTTGGATTTGAATTAGAACTTGAAGTAGAGTTCTTTTCGGTTTGCGCATTCTTCTTAATCTTTGCATGTGCCTCTTTTTGTTCTTTCTCTAGCTCTTCCAAATCAGTAATTTCACCAGTGATTTTCAAATCCGATAAATCATCACCATCATTATTAGAAAGAATCAACCCATGTTCATTTGCCAAATGTAAAACACAAATCAGGTAGAAACTAGTACTAAGTTCAGATTTTCTCTTTCCTTGGTATTTAGTCTCTGTTAATGTGATCAAATTAGACAATCTTGTCTTGACTTGATGTTCATCATTGGCAGCAGATGTCACAGAACGCCATAAATTGTCTTTTAAAAGCTTGACGTTAACTCTTTTAGAAACTTTGGAATATTTGATAGGTCTCCTGATATCACAGATACCTTGAGTAGCTTGTGTTCCTAACATCTGAGTTGGGATCTCAAAACCGAATTCACCGCCATCGTCACCATAAAAATCCTCATCTGGAGAATCATCATTGTTATCGCCTGCATCGACATCTATCGGATTGAAGTCATCAATGTTCTCGAAATTTAGATTGTCTTCAGGAGCATAATCGTTTCCATAGACACCTGCCCAGAATTCACCATCGGCTTCAATGTTGGTAACTTGACGTTTCTTAATTCTCTTTCTTCCAACAACAGTTTGATTTGGTTTCAAGAATTTTCTAATCAACTTCTCAGAGTTCCATTCTAAATCATCGGGAAGTGTGGTGATGTCTCGATTTAATTGAGAACCATTACCTGGTAACTGGATTTTTCTTTTCTCGGTAGGCTTGGCAAAAAGCTCATCTTCATCAACATCTAAGGATTTGTTCATAAAATCGATGAGTTCCTCATCCTCCTTCTTCTTTCTCTTACTCTTGGACTTGGTATCAGTACCTGCAGATTTTGAAGTACTAGAATTGGTTTCTTCTGTTTCTGGAACATCGCGACCAGTGTGCTTTCTCTTTAATCTTTTGATCTTCCAATGGCCTCGATGACTATCCCAACGGTTCTTCAACAATGAACCAATATCTTTGTAACGAGCCATTTCCTCTTTCTCTATGGTTTTGATTTCTGTTGGATTAAGTTCTTGATATTCGTCTTGAGGTACACTGGCAGCTCCATTTCCATCATTTGCATCGTTTGAATCTGAAAATCCATCATCATCAAATCCATCCCATCTATAGTCAGGAATCTCATTATTCATATTGTTATCATCATCATCGGCAAGGTTGTCAAAGGCTTCATCCAAGTCAACATCTTTCCCGCTAAGTGTATCATATAACATACCGATATCATTGCTGATCAAATCATCGGAATTTCCAAAAATATTCTTATCTAGAATCGAACTAATCTTGGAATTCAACTCAGGCTGTATCGTGCTCTCCTTTGGTGGTTCAGATTCCTTGGACACAGGATTGCAAAAATGACAATTGGGCACATCAAAAGTATCAGGATCAACAAAAGTCACTTGACTATCTTTATCGAGCTTCAACGAGTTCATCAAAAGAGATTTAGTACCACCTTCATCGAATTCAGTAAGCATCTTTTTGAACAAAGGATTAATATTCAACTCTCTATCCATCTCATGGGCCTTTAAATCTGAGTTTTCCTCGGCGTCTGTATCTCTTTTCAGTCTAATTCTGTAGAAACCATCGAGTAATGTAGCTCTCTCCTTTTTTCTAGACGACTTTCTCTTTCCACCTCCTTCTTCAGGGGTATATTCACCATCTTCTTCATATTCATCATCATTATAAGAGTTTGGACGATTGCAATTTTTACTATCCAGAACACTCATCAATCTGGCCGTATCTATTGAAACCGAATCAATTCTATGGGTGAAAACCTTCACAGAACAGTCTAACGTTGCCGTTGCCAATCCAAAATTAATCGTATTGGAATCACAGGATTTAAGCACTCTCATATCATGGAAATAATTGATGACGGAGGTACTCCATGGATTTTTCGTGTCAAATTTGTTTTCAGTCAAAAGCTTCAAATCTTTGTCAAACTCCTCTTTGTAATCTTTGCCAAGTTCCTCATTGGTATCATTTGAGTCAGACAGACTCTGTGGTTGTGGTGAAGGTTGTGGTCTTCTTGCTGGAGCAACATCTACTCTTCGTCTTTTGGATTGAGCCAAATCGTGCATTAAGCGTTGGGTGTCTGCCCTTTTCTCAATCACGTTGTTCAGCGGTTGTGCTGTTATGCTTGACATCCTCTTGTATTGTATCTGTGGTTAACACTGTTTTTTGAAGATCTGGGATGTTTGTTTTATACGTTCCCTTTTCCCTTCAATTCCTGCACATATTCGTGTTTCCCTTTTTCCATCGAGATTTGAATTTGGAAATTGGCTGGGCAGCGATTTCTAAAGTGTCGCGCGTCCGGGCTGCGTAACCGGGGCTTCCTGCCACTTTGAATTTGGCCATAGTGGACAACGAACAAGTTCAAATCTCAGAATGAAATCAAGTGCTACGTACTACGTAGGGTGCACACAGAGAACGTGAACTCTCAATTAACTCTGACCGCTGAACCGAACAGCTTGATGCTAACAACACCTCTGACCAGCTGATACCTTTGTTTTTCTTAGACAGTCATCTTGTTTTCATACCCATACTCAAGTCACATCATCAACAAAAATGTCCTCTGAAGACGAATTTGCAAGCAAAGAAGAAATCAAGGCAGTCTTCTCAAAGCTCCAGAAACATCACTCCAATAAACAATGTTTTGATTGTGCCACCAAGAACCCAACATGGACTTCTATTCCCTTTGGTATCTTTGTGTGTCTGCAATGCAGTGCCGAGCATAGAAATCTTGGTGTTCATATTTCATTCGTCAAGTCTTCTGTCTTGGATACAAAGTGGACTTATAAGCAACTTAGACATATGAAGTGCGGTGGTAATAACACGTTTAAAGATTTCTTGATCAAGAACGGTGGATCAGCATATTTGACTAAAGACCATAAGAGTAAGTATGATACTGTGATTGCCTCCAACTACAAAGAAAAGCTTGAGAAAAAAGTTGAATTGGATGCCAAAAATCACCCAGATGTTTTGGAGTGGGATGATGGTACATCTGCTTCTGCTTCTGAGGTGGAAGATTCAAGTGCTTCTGAAGATAACTTTTTCGCCAAGTGGGATAACCCATCACGTACTTCTCTTGGTTCCAAGACTGCCACTCCAAGATCGCAAACTCCAGAACTTACAACTGCCAGAAAGGCATCTCCATCTCCAGCTGTGAAAACAACAAGAACCACAAAGACCAGAACTGTCACCAAGAGCTCAAACTTGAAAAAATCCACCATTGGAGGTCCAAAGAAGAACATTTTAGGTGGTTCTTCCGCAAGTAGAAGTAAAGCCAAATTGGGTGCCAAGAAAGTTGTTGCTGCCGATGTTGATTTCGATGCATTCGAAAAAGAGGCCCAAAAGGAACAAGATACAATCAAGACACTGGGTTACAATCCAAAGGAAGAAGCCGCTATAAAACAAACGGAGACATCAGAACCAATTTCCAGTAAGCGAGAAGCAGCTAAGCTTTCATTACAATCAAACTCATCTGCTGCAAAGAAGGATACCACCCCAGCTAAGGTTGAAAATGTTACGCAGTCATTTGGTAGATTAGGATTCGGTATGACTGCTTCAAATGCTCCAAAGCAAGTCCCACAAAAGAAGTACAAGGATATCGAATACTCAGGTGATGTCGCTAAGAGATTCGGTGGACAAAAGGGTATTTCATCCGATCAATTCTACGGTGTTGGTTCATACGATGAGGAGAAGGCTAAAGAGGCTAGAACCAAGTTGCAAGCTTACTCTGGTGCTCAGTCGATCTCTTCTGCTCAATATTACGGTGGTGAAGAAAACGTTGATGAATTAGGCCGTCCAAGAGAAGGCTCAACCAACAACTTTGGAGGTGCTGGTGGTGACGATATCGAACAAAAGATTTTCCAGATGGCTGAACAATACATGGGTGATGATATCAATGCTTTGAAAGGTGCTTTGGAAACCGGTGCTGAGAAGTTGGGTGGTTATTTGAGAGATGTTTTAAGAAACTAATGGTGTAAATATTCAGTCTATTTTATTTTTTATCTCAACGTATACTGTGTCCGAATTTTGTTACCCGCCAAAGATTTAAGATACTACATCTGTTCTAACTAGTAACCACTTTGTATTTTTACCATATATTTTTGTCTTTTCTCTTATTCATAACTCTTTGGTTTGTTTTTTTCAACCTCATATATATTCCTTTTACTTAAGGAGGCAGTTGATGAACTGCACTTTTCTTATAAGATTACCCTTCCTATTACTTTTTTCTTGTTCTATTGTTGTTTTTATTCTTTCGTTTTTTCTCATTTCACTGACGCTTACCCTCTTTATTCTCATAGCTTTGGAAAATATATATCTTTTTTTTATTCGATAGAGTCTTGGTTGTATTTTGTTTATTTTTTCCTTTTGTTTCCATTCTACGAAAATGACTCGATATTGGCCGTCGACAAAGTCCAACTATCGACAATATTCTACGTTGAATCTCTCAGTTGTTCAGTGTTCTGGACTCTGGAGGTTAGTGATCTGTGGTTAACCTGACTCTTGACTATAGATAGAGGTTTCTTAACTCTTCGACGTTTAAGTATCTCTAATGCTAATATGTTATACTATATAGTTGTTCTCTTTTCAAGGGAATTTTAAATTGCTACATATACAACGTCTACCTACCATATACTACAATTTTGACATTTTCTATGCACTTCCACTCATATTCTGCCTGTAAATCGCAATCAACAGAAATGCTTTCTTTGAACGTCCCACTTCCATCTTTTCCATCTTTTCCATCTTTTCCATCTTTTCCATATTTTCCATCTTTTCCATCTTTTCCATCTTTTCCATCTTTTCCATCTTTTCCATCTTTTCCATCTTTTCCATCTTTTCCATCTTTTCCATCTTTTCCATCGTACGCTAAAAAACTATTCATATCAGTAGTCATTCCCTGCTTAAATGTGATATACCCACAGCCTTGCAGGTGGAGATATTTCAAGGTTTTGTCGAATACATGGAGTACAACCTTCCCACCTGGCTCTATAATTCCCTCAAAGGTTACTTTCAGAAAGGCCAGATTATAGGGGTATTTGTCAATAATTAGCTCTGAACTTAGGCAATAACCGTATATAGTCAACTCTAATAATCTCTCAAGTGGTTGAATAAAATTACTCCAAAACTCGGAGAGTTGGATAGTGGTATTATCACTCATAAAAATAGTCAGTGTTCCCAATGTGTCAGATAAACTCGAAGAACAAATGCATGAGGCAGAATCATCAATTTCTTCATCAACATTTGCAATTTTAAGTTCTATGCACAATTCTGTTAAATTAATTAACGGCAAAATGAATTTTTGACAAAATGTTGCAAAATTGATTGGATCTTTGGATTCAAAATCAATGATGAGAGATCTTAAAGTGCAAGGCAGCTGTTGATGTTCTTCAATTCAGGGATGCGAATACAGTATGACTTTGTAAAGCAAGTAAACTGGAGTTAGCAACACTGTAGGAATTCATCCGCAAATTCTCTAATTCAGGGAGGTTTTTGAACTATAGTTGTTGTTCAATCCCATTTTCATAAATCCATAACCTGGTAACAGTGGATGGCAGTCTATCTATAGATTTTTGCACTTGTTCAAAATCATCACGAAATGGTGACTGATGTACTTCAAAAATGAAATGGATTGTCACCTCTCTCAGATTTTTCAATTCTTTCACACTAGCAATTTTAGGAAGCTCTCTGATATTGACCTTTAGTTTGTCCACATTTGAATGCAGCTTAATGGAAGAGCTACTGAGAGTGTTCATTTCAAGTTTAATTGATTTCAAAGTGTCGGGAATCCTGTTTAAAATTGAGGCATCCACAGAATAACCAGATAAACTCAGTCCTTTCAATGAATGCAACTTCAGCGAACTTAATTCAACGCTGTAGTCGTGTTGTTGAAGGAAAGTTATTGATAGCTTCTTCATTCAAGTAATTTTGTTCATCCATTTGATGTTATTTAAAGTGTCAAAATCCATATCATAATTACTAATATTCACAAAGTCGCACTGATAAATAAAACTCAAGTACAGACCTGTTGTCGAGGGTGATGCGACCGGTCGTTCGACGTTGTTGGAAAACGAATTCGTTAGTCGGTTAATGTGGATGGGCGTGACCAAAATATCCCTGTTGTTAAGAATCAGATTCGTTAGATTTATGAGACACTGATTTGAATTATTACCCATATGGAAAGGTTGTGAAATTGATAAATTCAATGATCTTTTTCTCTTGGGCTGACTCCTATCCGAACCAGATAAAATAAAATTTCTCCATTTTTTCACAAATTTGGTCAATGTTGTGATTTCCCATTCTAATATTTTAAGTTCAAGATTCAGGTTAACCAGTCGATAACAATTTTTCAACTTACCACCAAAATACGTTGACTGCAAATTTGAAACTGATATAGTTATTGAAGTTGCATGTTTCAAGTACTTCAATGTACAATTCTCCACTAATTCAGTGCATGTGACGTCCATGACTTGGAAACTTTGAAAGAAATCTATAGCACTTCGAGGTAAATTCTTTTCATCAAATGAGCCGTCTTCCCATGAACCAAAAAATGAATCACCTTCCCATTTATCCACCAATGATAAACGTTTCATCGAAATGGATCTGGACAATACAAGCTCAGCAATATCTTCGAAGTAAGGGTTGGTAAGTATATTTTTGTCAAAATCCAACTGTTGAAACACCTGTGCTATGATATCATCAAGAATAGGACTGTAACCGAAAAGAGTGACAAGTTGTGTGAAATATGCATCGAGCGATGATTGAACTTTTTGGTAAATATGAGAATGAGCTATCCGACAATCAGGCACTGGATTTCAAGAGGAAGTGATGCTGTGATTTTCAAAACTTCTGCTGGCACACTGAAGGATGAAATTTTCAATTCCAGCTGGCGGTAGATGATGTTATATGTGATTTATAGAGATGTGTATCTCTCCATTCTCTACATAGGAACCAATGTACGCATTACCAGTGGGCAGAGTACACTTTTCAAAACTGTGTACTCGCGTAGTAATCTAAGGATATCCGGCAGTGAGCACTGGGCAGGCAGATCGAGAGGACCCCGTCTTCAAACTCACCGCTCGTTTATTATTTGTCAGACCACCGGAACTTTTCCAACTTTCAACACAGAACTGGTTATAAATCAAGTGAAATCCACCCGTCATAATTCATCAACAGCACACATCAGATACCCATAATTGAACTGCCATCGTCATTACAATCATCATGTCGAAATCACCAGAATCAGTTGCAGTCGTTGGTGCAGGTCTAGTTGGATCATTAGTTGCACTAGGATTAGCCCGCAAAGGTTACAAAGTGACGGTGTTTGATTACAGACCAGATTCAAGAGATCAATCAAGTGAAAAATCAAACTTAAGATCAATCAACCTGGCAGTGAGTGTCCGTGGAATAGATGCCATGAGATACGTGGATGAAGAGATGAGCAAAGAAGCATTGAAAGGAATCATTCCAATGTATGGCCGTATGATCCATGATACTAAAGGTAAACAAGAGTCACAGATCTATGGGTTGTTTGGAGAATCCATCAATTCTATCGATAGAGCCAAGTTGAATGAAAGCTTGTACGATCAGATAGACAAGTTCAATAAAGAAAATGGTAATCTGAAGATTGAGTTGAAGTTCAAGTATAAGGTGAAGAACGTTGATTTGAAAGGTGTTCCAACTGTGGTTTGTGTTGACCCACAAGGATCCGATAAAGAGACAGATATTGTCAAGTTTGAATACGATTTCATCGTTGGTGCAGATGGTGCTTTCTCTCAAGTTAGATCAAGTTTACAAAGATACATTAGAATGAATTACAGTCAAGAATATATCGACATGTGTTATTTGGAACTGTACATTCCTCCGGGACCTAACGGATCATTTTCAATCGATCCTAATCATTTACACATCTGGCCAAGAAAAGATTTTATGTTGATCGCCTTGGCTAACGCAGATGGCTCTTTCACATCAACATTTTTTGGTCCTTGGAACCTCACTGAGTCTTTGAAAGAACCTAAACAAATCACTGAATTTTTCACCACCAATTTCCCAGATGCTGTCGATTTGATTGGTATTGACAAAGTTGTTGAATGCTTCACTACATATCCTAAGGGTGCCCTAATGCATGTTACATGCAATCAATATCATCACCAAGATAAATGTATCATCATTGGAGATGCCGCTCACTCGATGGTTCCATTTTATGGACAAGGTATGAACTGTGGTTTTGAAGACGTTAGAATTTTGTTGCAATTGTTAGACAAGCACAAGGAAAATAGAACTAAAGCGTTTGAAGAATATACTAAGACCAGACATGAAGATTTGAAAGCTATCTTGAAATTGGCCTTGGACAATTACAACGAGATGTCCACGAAGGTTATCTCATGGACATATTTGTTCAGAAAACAACTGGACGGTGTGTTGGGTAAGACCATTCCAAAGTATTGGATTCCTTTGTACACTATGGTTTCATTCAGATCTGATATTCATTATGCTGATTGTATCAAGAATGAACAAAGACAAAAGAAAATTCTCCGTGGTGTTGAGTTCAGTTTGTTGACTGCCGGTGCTCTTGGGCTGGCTGCTTTCTTAAGTAGAAGATTAAAGTAATTGAATGTTACATTTCCATATCATTCAAGTCTTGTTTGTATATACACTTTCGAGTCCATATACGGTATACCTTAGAAAATTAGCTTTCTTTTTTTTTATTTATTTAATTATAAGTTAACTAAATATTAATTGAATCTATATATATAGCTATTTAGTATTAACAAAAAATTGTAGCTAAAATTAAAGTATACCTAGTACTTTTGTGAAAATTCGTATACTAGATCGTATATATGCTTAGAGCTTGACATTGCATCCATGTGCATTTTAACAATTTTGAAAACTATTTTAATTGACTAAATTGTGTTTACTGTTTACAAATCAAACTTCCTATGATATTATAATTTTGCAGCCATGTACTGTTTTTTTATGCCTACAATTACATTTAGTAGCTTGGTATATATGCTAATTATTATATGAAAAAAGACGTCGATATATCGATCGAGCACTAATGAAGTCGACCGATCTAATTAATATTAATGAATGACATGGGCCTCTTTTTTCATCTTTTTGAAAATTTCTAAACTTATATTGCATGGCTGGATAAAAATTAAAAATACCAAAAAGCAAAATTAGGTAAATATTTAGTCAAATTCAACATCTTTATTGAAATTTTACTGAAGATTAACTCCCATAATTTTGTTCCAAGTCCACATTTCCATATCTCCATCCCACAAAATGCCAGTTCTGAACAATTGAAAGCTATAGTGAAGAAACTTGTTCTTTTCCATCAGATGTTAATTATGCTTTAAAGTAAGAAGACGGCTTCGTCTTCTTTATCATATACTTGACTCTTTTTTAAAAACCTCTTTACAAGAAATCCAAACAACTTTGTTTGGCATTTCATTGATTTTATAGTTTATTTAGTATATGATATTTTATTAGGTTTTTTTTATGTTAAAAAAATATTAAAATGTATAAAAAAACAATTTGTAAAAAAGAAATAATAATGCACATGTGTGAAATTATTTGTAAGAATATATTATTTATATATTACTTTGTGAAAATGTAAATTATAAGGTGTGCATAAAAATGTAAACTAGTATACAAAAATGTAAAATTTGTAAAATGTACAAATTTGTAAAAATATTTAAAAATGTAAAAATCATAAAAATGTAAAAATTTGTAAAAATCGTAGAAATTTGCAAAAGTTGTGAAATTGTAAAAACTGTAAAACTGTAAAACTGTAAAACTGTAAAACCGTATAATCGTATAATTGTAAAAGTGTAAAATTGTAAATTGTAAAAGAATCAATATTAATTTACAGCTAGTTCATTACTACTTTGAAGTACTTTTTTTGAATATATATATGACCTGCCATTTGTTTTAAAAATTTTTTTTAAACCTATATAGTTCGGGGGAAACAAGTTCTCTTTAGATTAAGGTCGAAAACTCCTGTGATCGTTCTTATAGTCCCGTGTCATGAGACTGTCGTTTATAGTCTTTTGGACTTCAACAAAGACGGTCGTTTTTTTTCAAAATACTAGAATTTTTATTTGAAACTAAAAAAACAAAAAATTACGGCGCTGACGTGATTACCGTTGAACTAACGCGCTAACTACAATAATCCAATAGCGACCCCGACGGAGATCAACTAAGGGCATTCCGTGTGTCGCCTAGCCCTTAATCACTAGACTACATACAAGCCTGGCTTCTGTTTATAAAATTAAAACGTGAAATTATTCAACCCACAGGAATCAAACTCGAGTCAGCTCTGGAGTTTACCACTACTAGTATAAGTGCTACCAACTGAACTACGGGACCAGAACTAACAAAATTTATTTGTTGAGTGTTTTTTAATTTCCTTTTTTTTCAAAAAAAGTTTTAATTTAAAAAGTATTAAATTTTATTTTATAATTTCTGCTATCCGGTTAAGCAATGAATAAAGTTGTCATAATAATAAAAAAAATCTCTTGTTAAAGACATATTTTAAAATATACCCGTAAATCGAAATGAAAGTAAAAAAATATAAATTATATGAAAACTGACACAGGTCTTGATTCAGATCCATTCGGACAGGGATTATATAAGCTGAAGTTTACTCTTCCAAAATTGACAGTATCTCGATCTTGAAATTGACATTAATTTAAAAATTAGTTGAATATATATACGTTGGTTTTAAAATTTATAAGAAACAATTGATTTGTTTATATATACAGGTTATATAAAAAACCAAAATGCCAGAATTGTATAGTTTTTAAATTTTTTTTGAATATTTTTGAATTTATTAAATCCAATGTTTAAGTTAGAATTTATAGTTAAATTGAATATTGAAATGAAAATTAAAACAAAAAGAAAAAAAATTTAGTTATAGAATTTAAGAGCAAATTTATATGATTTAAATTAGCTGGAGCTCCACCTCAAAAGGAAAATTGACAGTTGTATACCGTCCTACGTATAAATTTATTGAATTTATCTAGAGCTATATATTTCAATAAAGATTTAGACCGCACACAATTTTTTTTTGAAAAAAAAGAACATCTGTTTTTTGTTACTGTGTATATTGTGAACCACCAGAACTATATAAATTAACGGATGTTATACATACGATCTTAAACGTATACATAATTAAAAGTTTATATTATTTCTTATTCAATTTTTTAAGAATTAAACGTGAATAAACCGATCAGGCAATTGGCTCGCGGTCAGCTCTTCCAATTTCAAATTTCAACTTAACATGTGACTCTCATGCACCGGTCGAATACATACACATGCAAAAAATTTGAACCATATAAGGCAAGCTTGCAAGCCATGAGTTATGGCCATTTATATCTTGCTGATTAATGTTCACAAATCAAGGCAGGAATCATTTAATACTCAAGACAATATCTAATATATTGACGCAATTTTCAGTGAAAATATCCAGTCTCAACGGCATATTCCGTTTGGAGCCACACTTTTGATACTGTCTGCAGTGACTACGCCTTCGTGGCTAGTGCTTTTGAGAGAACCTTGGCCAGGTCGATGCCAATGTTGCCAAGTTGAGACCAAGAACCATATAAAACTCACCCTGATAATGCACCTATATACGTTGATATCTTATCAAGTACATCTTTTTAGCCTATCCAAGAACTGGTATACATTTGCTGAACACAAATACTATAATATCATAAGAAACACAATCATTTTGAGAGTATGAAATCTGAAAACGGTTAATAGCCGAAACTGATTATATCGATATCGATGGCCACAGTTATCCACAGTTGTCAGTAACCCTTTTTTTCAAGTGCCTACTATCGATCCCCACGAGGAGCCACAGTGCTACCGAATGAGAAGTTAGAACTATCTTCGATCACCCATGGTAGTAAGGACCCGTTATCCCAATCTGGTACAATCCAGTGAAGATATGAGAAAAACTGGTATACAATATGATCTTGCTGAATGGTATAAAAGTTAAGTGAATCCCTATAAAGATGTTAGCCTTGTAAAGAAAATACATCGACAGGCTTTTTCTCTATTGTTATAAAAATCAGCCAACTTACATCACATATCATGTCAAACTGGAATCCATTGAAAGCCATTTGGAATTTCATCAAATTGGATGACCCATCAACATTCAGAACAGAATACATTGACCAAATGATAGATCGTGAAAGAAAACCAAAGAAACAACCAACTAAATGGTCCAAATGGAACGCGTTTGAAGCTTTGAACTGGTACCCATCACATTACAGCAAGTATGAGAAGTGGTTTTTGTTCAAGTTTGATGTTTTCATTTTCTTCTTCTTTGCTGCTTCATTCTATACCAAGTACTTGGATCAAAGTAACCTTTCCACAGCTTACGTTGCTGGAATGAAGGAAGAGCTCAATTTGAATGGTAACCAATTGAACTACTTCAACACTTGCTATACCATTGGATTTGCCGTTTTCCAAATACCCATCTCCATTCTAATCACCAGACCAGAATACTCAAGATATTTGATGGTTGTCTGTGAGTTCATATGGGGTGCTTTAACTTTATGCAATGCTTTTGCTCATAAGGCAGAACATGTATATGTTATCAGATTCTTCGTTGGTGTTGCCGAGGCTTGTTCCTTCCCTGCCACTTATGTTGTCTTGTCATCGTACTTGACTGACGAAGAGTTGTTCAAGAGAGCTGGCTGGTATGGTGCTTTCTCTGCTGCTGGGTCAGCTAGTTCAGGTAGTTTACAAACAAGAACGTTCAAGTCACTTGATGGTGTCAATGGGTTATCTGGTTGGAGATGGCAGTTCATCATTGACGCTGTTATCACTTTCGGTATTGCACTCTATGGGTTTTTGTTTTATCCTGGTATCCCATCAACTGCCAAATCATTTGGATTTGTTTTCTCTGAAGATGATTTAACATTTGCTAGAAAAAGATTGGAAGGTAAGATTTCATTTCCTAAGAAATTCACAAGGAAGAGTATCAAAGAGACTTTCATGACTTGGCAAATCTATGCTTGTACTTTCCTTTGGATTTGGCATCATCAAACATTTTACGACTCAACTACAAAACTATACCTTAAATCAAGAAAAGATATTTACTCTTCATCTGAAATCACAAACATGATCACTTATCTTGGAATAGTTGCTATCTTACCTGCTGGTTTGTTTCCTCCTTTAGCTAACTTTTACGGAAAAATTCCAATCGCTTGTGTTGGTATGATTTGCGCACTATACAGTGGTATCGTGTTACTCATATGGGTTCCTGAAAACAATGCCTTGATGTTATCTGCCTTTGCAATCTCTTTGGGTTTCAGATATGGTATGGCTCAAACATATTACAGTTGGATAGCAGCGCTATGTAAAGACAACACCGAAAAGAAAGCAATAGTGTTGAGTGTCTCTAATTGTCTAGCATACGTTACCAATGCTTGGTTGATCCCTGTGCAATGGGATATGAAATATTCACCAAAATTCTCAACTGGTTATAAAGTGAACCTTGGTATCATTTGTATTGATATTGTTGCCTTTGCTATTGTTTATGTCTTGGATAAGTATGACTTGGTTTTGTGTCCGAAGTACGCTGGTAATAGACACACTACTGCTGATGGTAAGTTGATTCATGATCCTGATCAAACTCATCATATTTTGGGTGCTGATTATATTGATGAATCTGGTTCTAAGAGATCTAATATTAGTGATAGAGAAAGTTCAAGTGAATCTGATCTTGAGCATTTGAAGGGAGGTGATGTGAAAGTCAACGCAATGACATCGATTAATGAAAAATCTTCTTTGTGAGTTAACTTTTTTGCTCCACATATTTGCTATTCTACCTACTTAATATTTTATATTTTCTCTGCATGAATCCAAATTATACCCAAAACAGTACATCGCACTACTTATATTAATGGTGAAAAACAATATGTAAAAAGCAATTCAGAAATCAAAATACCAATCATATTACCGTGTAGTGAAAACAATATTTCATGTAATACGTAGATTATTTCACTATCTAGTTAGCAGTATCTTTAGTGACACTTTTAACCTAAGTCATAACTATAACCGTTAACGTCATCGAATTTTGCATCAAAATAAAATGGAAGACATGAATTTTGAATTGCTGAAATCAGGCCACTATAGAATCATCCCGCATATCTGTTCAAAAATTCGGGGTTTATGAGATTGATTCGATTATACAGCACGTTCTTATCAAGAAGATAACAATTGTATAAAATTCGTTTGATTTAATTGCATTTTTCATTTCATTTGTACGTGTAAATATTTATGTACCGGCTTTTCACCCTTTCAGCAGAGATGCGCGTGCATGGTCCGCACCTTTGGCCGGAGCATATTTGAAGTTGTAAGCGTCACAGCAGCACCGCCACAATAAAAAATTACAGTGGCCGGATCTCTTCTCCGCTGAGTCCGCTCCGGTGCGCTGGTGGGTTTAGTGCGTTCGTGTGACATTCTGCGTGACTCTGATTGGCTGGGGGTGGTGTTCCGGTGGCGGGCCTTCGCTCCGGTGTGAGTCAGCGCCGGCACCGGGGCAGCTCAAGATTTGGGGGTGTGACCGGCTCGTTCGACCTCCACAAAATTTTCAGTGCTGTTTTTCGTTTTTTTCAGTCATCGCAGCCTTATATATCAAGACATCTATCCGCTGATTTTCACTATTTGTTATTCGCCTACTGTGTCAAACTATCTTTGAATCCTATATTTCCTTTGTCCCACACATTAGTTGTCCCAACTACTTATTATTTTCACAAAAGAATGTCCCCAGGAAAAACATTATACGACAAGGTCTTTGCTGATCACGTTGTTCACAAAGATGAATCCGGCTCATACTTGCTATACATTGACAGACACTTGGTCCACGAAGTGACATCCCCACAAGCTTTTGAAGGTTTAGCCAATGCCAACAGAAAAGTTAGAAGACCAGATTGTACTCTAGCTACTGTGGATCACAACATTCCAACTGTCTCCAGAAAAAACTTCAAGTCAATTGCTACTTTTATTAAACAAGATGATTCAAGATTACAAGTGCAAACTTTAGAAGACAATGTGAAAGCCTTTGATTTAACTTATTTTGGTATGACTGATTCAAGACAAGGTATCGTTCACGTTGTTGGTCCCGAACAAGGTTTCACTTTACCAGGTACCACCGTTGTGTGTGGTGACTCCCATACTTCTACACATGGTGCTTTTGGTGCTTTAGCTTTCGGTATCGGTACTTCCGAAGTTGAACACGTTTTAGCCACTCAAACCATTATTCAAGCTAAATCCAAAAACATGAGAATTACCATTGATGGTGAATTATCCACAGGCGTCACTTCCAAGGATTTGGTTCTACATGTTATTGGTGTCATTGGTACTGCAGGTGGTACTGGTTGTGTCATTGAATTCGCTGGTAAAGCCATTAGAGATTTATCCATGGAAGCTAGAATGTCCATCTGTAACATGGCTATTGAAGGTGGTGCTAGAGCTGGTATGATTCAACCAGATCAAACTTGTTTTGATTACATTAAGGGTAGACCATTGGCTCCAAAAGGTGCTGAATGGGAAAAGGCTGTCAAGTACTGGAAGACTCTATACTCTGATGAAGATGCTGTTTTCGATTACGATATTACCATTAAGGCCTCTGATATTATTCCTACTATTACCTGGGGTAACTCTCCCCAAGATGCTTTGCCAATCACCGGTAAGGTTCCATCAGTTGATGATTTCAAAGATCCAATTGCCAAGAAGGGTTGTCAAACTGCTTTGAACTATATGGGTTTGGTTTCTGGTACTCCATTGACTGAATTACAAATTGACAAGGTTTTCATTGGTTCCTGTACCAACTCTCGTATGGAAGATTTAAGAGCTGCTGCTAGAGTTGTCAGAGGTTACAAGAAGGCTGACACTGTCAAGGAAGCTTTGGTTGTTCCTGGTTCTGGTTTAATCAAGAAGCAAGCTGAAGCCGAAGGTTTAGATAAGATTTTTGAAGCTGCTGGTTTCACCTGGAGAGAAGCTGGTTGTTCCATGTGTTTAGGTATGAACCCAGATATCTTGTCACCTTATGAAAGATGTGCTTCTACTTCCAACAGAAATTTCGTTGGTAGACAAGGTGCTTTGTCCAGAACACACTTGTGTTCTCCAGCCATGGCTGCTGCTGCTGGTATCGTTGGTCATTTCGTTGATATTAGGGACTTCAAGTACAATGAAGACGCCAACCAACCAAAGATTGCTTTGGATTCAGAAGTTCAATCCAAGGCTTTACAAGAAGCAACCTATGAACAAGAAAAGACACCAGTGGAACAGGTTGAACAAACCAGGCCTGAACCAACAAAGACCGAAGAAGCTGCTCCAGCCCAGAAACATGCTGCTGTTCCATCATCAATGCAAAAGTTCTTAACTGTGACATCCATCGCTGCTCCATTAGACAGAGCCAACGTTGACACTGATGCCATTATTCCAAAACAATTCTTGAAGACTATCAAGAGAACCGGTCTGAAAAATGGTTTATTCTATGAATCCAGATTCACTAAAGATAAGGATGGTAATGATATTCCAACTGATTTCGTCTTGAACGTTGAACCATTCACACATGCTCAAATCTTGTGTGTCACAGGTGACAACTTTGGTTGTGGTTCCTCTAGAGAACACGCTCCATGGGCCTTGAAAGATTTCGGTATCAGATCTATCATTGCTCCTTCTTTCGGTGATATTTTCTACAATAACTCCTTCAAGAATGGTTTGTTGCCAATTAGAATACCGCAAGATATCATCAAGGAAAAAATCTATCCTCTTGCCGTTGCCCAGAAAGAATTGACTGTTGATTTACCAAACCAACAGATCTTGGGTCCAGATGGTGAAGTTTTGGTTGGTCATTTTGACGTTGAAGATTTCAGAAAGCACTGTTTGGTTAACGGTTTAGATGATATTGGAATCACTTTACAAAAAGAAAAGTTCATCAAGGAGTATGAAGATGTCAGAAGAGTGAAGTTCTCTTTTTTGGAAGGTGGTTCTAAGTTGATTGTTCCAGTCAAGGGTACCAAGAAGTCTGGCTATGGTGTCAAGGCCCAAGAATGGTAATCTCTCCTTCATATAGGCCTCCATAAACTCCTCTTCGTTTTTTTCGATCTTTTCTTGCTTACGATAACATTGCTGATATGCTTTTCTTTTGCCCACTTAATCTTATAAATCTTTTTCTTCACTCTTTTTCCTGCATTTAGTTCATCTTGGATGTTCTTATCTCATTCTTTTACGTATTTATTCTGCTTATACCGCTACATGATTAATTTACATAACGTTACCAGTTACTTTTCACCGTAATTCTAATTGTAAATACCGAGCCTCCCATCTATGTAAGATTACGCCAACTACGACACTTTTCTAAAACACGACAGATACAGCCAACAACATTGAAATAATTTACAAAGATAGTACATCTAACAAAAAAGGGTATAACAGATATAAACACAAAAACCTAATCCAGGAAGAAAAAAAATACAAAAACAACAGAAAGTTCAAACTCAACCTAAGTTAATTTCATTTATTGATATACAGATCCGAAAGATCAGAATTAGCTTCAAGACCGAACCCATTCTCATTAGCCAAATGCAACAGACAAATGAAACAGAAACTAGTAGACAACTCAGCCTTACGATTACCAGAATACTTTGACGATAAATTAGAAACCACCTCAGTAAAAGTCATCTTATCCTCCTCACCCTCATCACCCTCAACAGAATTCGGTCTCGACAACTTATCCCTATGCTTCATCGGATCATCATTCTCCTTCTCATCATTACCATCCACATCATCATCAAAATGAGAACCACCACGTTTCTTATGATTCAAAGTGGCTTCTTCCAAAGAATTCCACAAATTCTGTTTCAACAGTCTCACATTAACACGCTTGGCGACTCTAGCGTACGCGATTCCGGTGTGTTTCTCCATCAGTTTCCTTTGTGACAGCGTTGTCTGTGAATTGATAGGCATATCAGGAATCTCATCGTACAACCCACCAATATCATCATCTTCATCATCTGTGCCACCTGATATCGGTGGAGGCAACGATGGGATACCACCATCATCAAACCCACCATGGTCGCCACCAAAGTCATAGTCTGGTGGTGGACGATCGTCAGGAACACCGTTACTGTAAGTTTCAGCAAAGAATTGTTCATCTGCAATGACTTCATTCTCGTACCGTGATATGTTTGAAAATGGCATCAATGCACGCTTCCGTTTCGTTAGAATGGTGTTTATTCTTTGTTCTGGTTTTAAATTTAGGAAAATAAATCGTTTAGCAGTGAATTCTAAGTCATATGGTAAGCAATTTGCAGTTTCGCTGACTCCTCTATCTTTTTCGGGAAGCAATAGTCTTGATTCTCTAGCTGGTGGTTTGAACAGTTCACCAACTGGTTTATCTTTAGAATCATCAAAGAAATCAATTTCAATACATTTTCTTTTCGTCCTCGTGTTATTATTATTATTTGTGGTTCCATCCGTGGGCTGATCTGGATTACCGTCAACGGTACCAGGACTATTCTGTTTCTCTTGTTGTTTTTTCTTCTTGAGACTATTTAGCTTTCTAACTCTAGCAACTCTCCAATTTTGTGGACCTCTCCAATTTTTAGCTGATAGTTTATCCAACACTTCACCAACGGGCACACCTCCTTCTTCATCAGCCTCTTCATTTTTATTCAAATGGTCTTCAAAGAGTTTCGTTAACGTCACATTAGGACCAGAATGTTCATTGTCAACACCATCAAGGAACAATGAATACTGAGTACGATTCTTGGTATCATTGGGTAACCCACCATCTGGATCATCGAAATCATCACCTCTGAAGTCACCTCTGAAGTCACCACCATCGTCACCGAATCCTATATCGAAATGATCATCATTTGGAGCATCAGAATAACCAGCTGCACTTGGAGCATTCGATAAAGAATAACCCACCTCATCAGCGTCTTCTAACTGTTGTAATAAATCAGCAGGTGATTGTTCATTCATACCTATTTCTTCTAATTTTTCAATGGACGGACACACTTGACATGAATCATCTATAACCGAACCAACTAAGAAACGTGATAAGTATGAAATGTTGATTTTCTTAGGTGGACCCTCTATGGAATACGTGGATTTAGTATCGTCTTTTACATCATAATCACCACTTAGCTCACCCAGGATACTGGTACCTACGGCTGACTTGTCTTGGTTATCATTTTTGGATGCCGCTGCATCTTCACCTTCTTCACCATCTTTATCTGCTGGATAGTCTTTGAGTACCACCTCATCAGAATTGTCAGTGGCGTCAAAAAGGACTCTTCCATCAGAAGACATTCTCAACATATTAGTAAGCAACGATTTGGCACCACCTTCATCGAAATCAGAAAGAGCTTTCTTAAAAATTGGATCCACATATAATTCTTTTTCAACTTCTTTAATTTTCACATTGTCGAATCTTTTAACTAAAGTATTAACGGTACGATGACGGGTAGATTTTTTCTTTTTAGCTTTTTCTTGATCCTCTTCATCGACATATTCATCTTCATCATCCGCATCGTTCTCAGCTTCTGGATTCGTTAAAGTCAAACCAGACAATAGTTTACCTGTATCTGTAGCTGCTGAATCAACTCTAGAGGAGTAAATCTTGACACAACCATCCAAAGTGGATGTTGCCTTTTGGAAATTGATACTGTCACCTTGTTTCAAAAGTCTCAGATCATGGAAGTAATCAATAAGACCGAAATTCCAACTGTTTGCACTATTAATTTTCTAAACAAAACATATTCCTTTAGTTAGTATCATATTTTGTATTTTGAAGTGTATTTGTGTGTTGGTGTATAACTTGGACAAATCATCGTCGTCACTATGGACGTCGCTGAACGTGTCCATCGGATCCAACAAAAAAAGAGGTTGATGAGGGTACATACATTGTCAGTGGCCATACGGATCCACAACTCGAAATCATTTTCATTTGGGTCTCTCAAAGAGACAGATGTATCTTGGGACATGGTTTGAGATGTCTCTTTTGAAAGGTCTGTTGGAAATGGTTTGAAAAAGACCCAAAGTCAAGTGATTTGTACTAAAAAAAGTTTTTGTTTGTTTGTTTTGGTGTTGTTGTTGAAACCTGACCTGTTTCCGTGGTGAATGTGGGTATCTAATTGAGTTGTTGTTTCTTTGAATGTGTGGTTTGCAATAGACAGTTTCCCCTTTTTCCAGATATAGGTGTTGTTGGATGACTGTTAACAGATGTTTTGGGTGTCAAGTGGATTTCGAAACGGGTTTTCTTGATTTCTCCTATGAGATATTCGATTCACTTGTTTTTGTAAATAAAACAGAGTCCTGGTTTGTAGAGCTGTGCTCACAATGCTAAGTGTTTGGCTCTAGCTCAATTGGGTAAATTTAGTGAAATTCTAGTCCGCGCTTTTGCTTAATTCGCCAAATTTTATTGAGGGAAGCACGTGACTAAGTAGAGACTAATGACACGTCAAATTTGTTAGTTCAGAAATGGCAGCTGCCTAAGTGGAACGCGTTTAAAAACGAATCAAGGGTGCTTTGGGAAACTTAAAAGGGAACAAACTTTCAATGCTGTGGAGACTGGAGAGGGAGAAGAGAGTCTGGGAAAAGGGAACAGGGACACAGTCTTCCAGGACAGAATCATTAAGAGGATGTCCTTCTTGGTCTTTGAGTAATTCCCACCAAACTAATCAAGACTTCTTCCTGTGATTAGAGTGATCATGACCCATCTCACACTGGACAAGAAGACACTTGAAATCCTCAAGTTCTTGTTGGACTGGAATTCCCTCTTGACACAGCAGCCAATAGGTGGAGCCATCAGTGAGATTTACTTCTACTTCATCTCAACTTCCCAGAGCAGGGGTAAAGACAAGGTTTCATGGCTTCAGTTTATCAAAGGTTTAAGAACCATCAACAAAATCTGCAATGGTAATGCTTTGTGCTGTCAACCTTCAAATGCTTTGCAACTTACCTATGTTGACCCATTCCAGTGTTTCAACAGAATCGTTGATATCAACAGATTAGCTTTAAGCTTAATTATGAAATCCATCAAGCCAAACTCTTTCAAATCCTCAAATAACAATAGCAGTAATACTGCTCCAATTAATAGTAATAGTGTGAATAGCAACAATGCCAATACTTCATCCAATGTCTTGGAGCCAGCCAATGGTGTCAATCATGCAAACCACAGTCATTCAAGCTCACATAGCTCCACTAGCTCACATTCAATTGCTTCAGCTACCACTCAATCAACTGGTAATACATCCATGGTTTCTGAGATTTCTGAAGACGGTAGCGAGATGCTGCCTCTGGTTGAAGTTCCAAAAGATAGAGGCAAAAGATTAGAAATGTTGATGGATCTGATTGATGGTCCAAAGACTAAGATTGGAGCAGCATCCAATGATATTTATCCTTGTCAGACAGTGACAAATTCCAGATTTACTCCTAAATCAGCATCAGATATTTACACAACCACGTCCAAGTACAGAAGAATGGAGCAACTGGAATATTTTTTGAAGAATCCTTGCAGCTCTCATGCTTTGATTAGGGAAAGAACTAGAAAAAGAACATCCGTTGTTCCTTTCTATGATTGTTGTGAAAACTCTCAACATGCTCAATTATTGATCCCACTCACTCATTTTGATAAAAGTTCAAATTACTGCCAATTAAGTGAAAAGAAGTTGAATGATGCCATCAGACAAACAACACAAAGTGGTATTAGTAATACTGACAATGTTTACTTACAACTTTCCAACTGTGTGAAGAAGAAAATCCATTTCATTCCAATCATTCAAATGCAGACTGATTTGAAATTAGGTGATTGCTCTTATTTGGATACTTGTCACAAGATCAACAGTTGCCGGTATGTTCACTATGGCCAACTAATGCCATCTGAGCAATCCCTGAGCCCAGAAGATATCAAGCATAACAATGAAGTCAAAGAATCTCTAAGAATCTGGGATTTCACAAGAGGAGAACCAATGTCATTACCATTACGTGACGTTCCACCACCCCAATGGATCAATTGTGATGTCACCAAACTGGACCTTGACAAATTAGGTAACAATTTTGCGGTTATCATAGCTGATCCAAGTTGGACGATCCATATGAATTTGAATTATTCAAGCTTAAACGATGACGATTTACTTTCGTTAAGAATGGATAAATTACAAGAAGAAGGATTGTTTTTACTTTGGGTCACTGGACGAACCATTGAAACAGGACGTTCGTTTTTGAAAACTTGGGGTTATGAAGTGAAGAATCAAATCACCTGGGTTAAAACCAATCAATTGATTAGAACTATAAGTACGGGAAGAACAGGCCATTGGTTGAACCATTCTAAGGAACATTTGTTGGTTGGGCTGAAAGGCAATCCGAAATGGTTGAATTATTCTATGGATCCTCAAATTTTGATTTCATCAACTAGAGAGACAAGTAGAAAACCAGATGAGATCTATGGAATGATTGAAAGATTGGTTGGTCCTAGAGCCCGTAAGTTGGAGTTTTTCGGTAGACAACATAACACTAGACCTGGTTGGATCACCATTGGTAATCAATTGGAAAAGACAAAATTGATTGAGAAAGAATTCTCCATTCCATTTGCCAACGAACAACCTGGGCTTCCAGTTAAATGAATTATTATGAACACTGATTCTTGAACCTCTAAATTGTCCCATTTATGTTTCTCAATTCACACATTATATTCTTTGTTGTCTTTTTTTTCTCTTTTGTCATTGCTAGTTGATGTTCATGATTCTTATATCATCCATCACATATTCTTAATCTTCTGCTTTCCCATTGGTATTCTCTATAATGTTTGCTTTCATTTGGTTTATTTTTATTTTTTTCTTCCTTGCTTTCTTTTTCCCTACGTGGTATATACCCAAGTTCCAACACCGATCTTTGCTTTTAGATGTTTTTTTTTGATAACTTTATAATTTCCAATTTTGCTGTGAATACCAGATTCGATATCTACAAATGTATTATTTCCACTCCTATAATTTCAGGTGCCATTTGAAAAATTCAGAGTAAATAATATTGTATTTGTTTTGAGCAAATTAATTATACGTAGAATTAATTTTCAAATTTGATGCTCAAAAATTGCAATGCATCATCTGGGGTATAATTTGGGCTCTAATTATCAACAGTACAATTGATATCTAGGGGTGTCAAATGTATATTGCATGTTGTTGTAATTTGAATATGTCGAGTTATTGGACTGATACTGGCCAGACTCAGACCCAGAGTCAGGCCAGTTTTGAGTTCTCGAACGTAAAAACTGGCCGAAATTTAATTAGAAGAAGCAAACACATAGTTAAGCAACCAGCCAATGAGCGCGCTCTCAGTTCCTCTTACTGGGCCACGCACGACCCTCTTTTTTTCGAAATAGTCTGATGATTTTGTGTACTTACGCTCTATCAAGTTCATCACACGGACTGAAAACTACAAAACAACCACATCAAGACCCACACCAAACCTCATCTCCCAATAGAAGGACTAAGACATCCACATACAACACACACAACAATTACAATGTTCAAACAATTTGCTACCAAGCAAGCCAGACTCGCATCCAAAAGATTCCAATCCACTGCTTCCAAGTCCAAGTTGGAAGGTTTGGCCATGGATGCACCAAACCCAGCCAAAGCAGCTGAATTCAAGAGTCACCAAGAAGCCGTTGTTGATCACTCTGCTAAGACCACTGCTCTATGGAAGAAGATTTCTTTCCTTGTCGCTTTCCCTGTCATTGGTTTAACTGCCGTCAACACTTATTTCGTTGAAGCTGAACATGCTGAACATAGAGAACATGCTAAACACTTGTCTGATGATGAATGGCCAACTCAATACCCTTACCAAAACATCAGAAAGAAGAACTTCTTCTGGGGTGACGGTGACAAGACCTTGTTCTGGAACTCTGATGTCAACAGACACATTGTCAAGGATTAGATTGGATTAGATTTGTTGAATTTTTTCCAAACCCCGAATTGAAAGATTATGTGATGTGAGCTTTGGTTATTTTGCTATCTCCTTTTCTTGCTCAGTTTTCTATGCTTCCTCTTGCTTCTTAGTTAAGGTGTATCACATGGAACTTTTAGAAAATGAAGTGAACTGAGCTTGCATTGTTTTTTTGTTCTTTTCTCGTTTGTTTAACTTATCCTTTTTCAATCATCATTATCATTCATTCTTCGTTAACACAGCTTATATTATTAAAGCATAAATCATATTCAGGTTTTCCACTTTTTTATTCTTTTGAACGCATCCATATTCACTCTATTATCTTTACAATATAATTTATTTATTTGTCTTTCTCATTTGTAATACTCATCAACCATTTCACTACATTAGTTGTAATGCACTAATGACTTCGTACATTATATCCTTTGGATGGCTAGCTAATACAGAATGTAACAGGGTAGGTTTAAGATCTATAACCGTGAATTCTTTATTTGTGCAAAGATTGGCCAATTATATTTTGATATAGTCAACCCATAGCTCACATGCAATATTAATTCGGAACACTCATTCGTCCACGACTCCATATTGTCTGATGAATAAATGAAAAGGAATACTTTTTGAAAACATAACAGTGTATACTCCCCAAAACTTGATACAAACTGCCAGATTCCAAGATGCTATATATAAATTAAAAAAGGAAGTGTGTTTATGTAAGTAGGAAGACATCGAGAACGGATCAGAATTTAGTCAAGTTAATTGTCGATCGATGCTGGAGGGAATATCGTCACCGGCATATACGTACTATGCCATAGGACATGAAGATTGAAATTCGGCAAAGGAAACAAAACTGAACGAAACGAAACGAAACAAAACAAAAAATTAAACATAAAGCTTATCTATATTTCATCAACTAAATAATAACATCAAAAGAGCTGTCAATTTTGGGAGGGAAAAAAGACCAAAGAAGTTAAAAGAGAATAAACAATAACAAAAGGCAATAGCAATAAGAAGATAAAAAACAAAACAGGAAACAAACAGAAAAAAGAAAAGGAGGAGAAAGAGAAAATAGACATCATGAAAAATGCAAAAGGGGACAGTGCTTGTGTATGAGGATAAAGAGATGTAAAGGCAAGGTAGGGCAAGGTAAGAGGAGGGTAAGGCAGGGTAAAACAACGTGAATGATTGAAGATGGAAACGTGATAGAACAGTGAAACAACAAATGATGAAACATGCATGAAGATGAGCGTGAGAGGAAGACAGACAGAAAAGAGATGGAAATAATAAGAATCATTAATGAAACAACAACGAAGTACAAGAAGAAAGAAAAAAAAGCGGGGGAAGAAAAGAGGCACGAAACATGACAAAATAACAGTAACAAAAAAATTGAGGGAAAAAGAAAAATAATATCATATTAGAAATAGAATAAAATATGAAGAAGATAAGGGATAAATGGAAGCAAAGTCAAAAGGTGAAGCAAACAACCATATTCAATATCGTATATTATTTCCACCCCAATTCCAATCACCATCATAACCATCACCACCATCGTCACAACAATAATCTGTTCAATGAAATTCAGAAAAACCACATAGGATTCAATTTCAAGTTTCAGTGTGACAGACTATTCAAAGGAAATCAATGCTGAGAGAAAATATACAAGTTATTTGTCGCAGCGATAGCCACTGAATTTTCCATTGGATGCCAGCTCAAATGCAATATTGACTTCTTGAAATCGATAGTTTCGAAATCCATCTTGTTTCCTGAACCACCAGCACCATTACCACCATTATTCAACATCGTCAAGTTCTTTCTCTTGCCACTTGATGAGGAACCAGATGATAATTTCTTAGCCTTGAACACAGACTTATCAGCTTGCAACACAATTTCTTTTTCTTCGTTGTCAGCAGCAGCACTTGCATTTGTGGCAGAAGGTGTCGTTGATGAACCGTCATTGACTGCATTTTGATAAATCATGAAATTGTTGTTGTATGAACCTGTAGCAATGGACTTGTTGTCTCCGGAAAAGACAACTTCAAACTTATCAAAGATAGCATCGTTTTCATAAGTATCACACAATCTGTCTCTTAATTGTTCATGGATATTGATGGTTTTAACTGGTTCGGTCTCCATTGCGATATCCCAGATCTTCACAGTCATGTAATCTCGAGACACGATATATCTTCCATTTTTCGAAAATTTGACATCTGAGATAGATGATGTGATTTCAGTGAAGAAATTATGGTTTGATGGATCCATATATTCTTCAAATATCTTGGAATGGTTGTCACATAAAGAGTTGACTCTCATATCATTTAATTTGATCGTACCTTTGGAAGAAGAGTACATGAACAAGTTACAATCTATTGGATGGAATTCAGCAGAGGTGATGACTTCCGTCAACTCTTCCATGTTGACGGGTTTGATATCCACTATATTGAAAGATTGATCAGCTATACCTAAGTTCCACAGGTTGATTCTCAAATCATCTGAGGAGATGAACGTTTCTTGATCGGAGTTAACACTTATGGAGTTGATATGATATGCGTGTGCGTTGGCAAATATTTTCTTTGGTTGGGCAGCAGTTATTGTGTCATGGATCGTCAGTCTTGGAAGCTTCAAATTTGAGATTGAACTCAAATTAACGTTTGAACTGAATGAGTTTATAAGTGCTGAAGAGTTGTTGTTGAATGAAGAAGAGGGATTTGTAGGAGTAGAGGTGGCATCAGATAAATTGTTTTCAGCCACTATTTTGATTTGTTTTTCGAAAACTTTCCACAATTTGATAGTCTTATCATTTGTAGACAACAAGAAATTGGATTGATTTGATCTTTTCAACCATTTTATCTTATTTATTTTTTCTTCAATCTCCAAACTTTTCAAATAATCGAATTCTGCATCATGGGATTGAAATTCCGTGTAGAAACGGTATTCACAATTTTTTTTGTTTTCATTTCTTTCAAATAAGACAACACGACCGCCTCTATCACCAGTGGCTAAGAAGTCACCTGTATGATCGAATTCCACAGTGGATATGACATCTGCTTCAGTGATGTTTTCCATGTCAGTTTTGTCACCAAAGCATTGACTGAATTTCCATGAATGTTCGTCCATTTTTGTGAAGGATGATTTAATATATGCAAAAAAACTGAAAGATAGAGAGAGAGCTCGAAGAACAAATGATAAAGGAGAAGGATGTGATCAGAAACTGGTTCAGTTGATTAGAAAGGTGTAGTATATAAATCTAATCCAAAAAAACAAGGATTATGTGATAAATAAAATGCAAGTGTTGTAGATATTTCCGGTAGAAATTGACAGGTATTTAAGAAATGTGAGGTGTATCGCCCAGAGGTGGATGTTGTTGGTGGATGTTTAACGAAGGCAGTTTTTAGTAAAGAGAAACACAGAGAGTTTGTCAACAGAAGGAATAGATGCTGTTCTTTGGCAATTGCAGAGATGTGTTTGTGGATATGTGGTTGTTGTCAGTTGTCGTTGTGAGTACACCCTGTGACCTGTGTGTTCCATCACTCCGTCTTACTCAGTTCAAGTGTGTCCTCTCACTCAACAGTCTCTCAATCTCTCAATGCTGTTCTCTCAGTCAACTGTTCAGTTCATGAGATCGAGCATACACCGCCTTGTTTATTGCCAACTCTTCCAAGGCTCAACTTAGTGATGGTGTACAGGTTGCCATTGGACGATAGTAAGATTATACTTGCGTAGAACAAATCTTAGTGGACTTGTAACTTGTCAACGTTTGAAATGTGAACATCCAACCCTGATCAATGCTTAAATCAACTTTCAAATAACTTAATCATTCGTTTGACACGTATTATCCTTTGATAGATGCAACTGTTACGGTTCACCATACTTCAAAACCTCTGAACAGGTCATCAGGATTCAGAATGACCACTCCAAGTTCATAGCAGAGCACATGCCATAAATTACACTAGAGTGTAGCCTCAGTAAAATTCACAGGGCTATTTAGACAACCACTCCGAGTATTAAGTTTACAACATGTGTTGCAGCTCCAAGTTCCAGTATGTTGTCAAACTAACCAAATGCATGACACGGATCAAGATTGAAGAAAGGGATTCACATAATTAAGGAACCTTAATGCTCAGCTGTTTCAAATGAAAACGAGCTTTACCGGCTATACCTTCCATACGAGAACAATACGTACCCATATCTATAATTGTAAGTTCAAGTCATGTACTCCGCATGAACTGCTGTTGGTTTTATGAACCTCAGAATCGCCTGTAACTGGCATTTTCAGCCATGTCTTCACCGGGAAAATCATAAATCTATGAAATATTAAGAAATCGATTCTTCATACATATAGGTCACGTGAGGAGGACATCACATGCTACGTTCGTCAAATACTTAGTTCCTGAGTATCAAATTAGTTAATCGACTACTGTAATTTTACATGAAAGAAGTTCGTATTATATAGCACTTAAAATCGATTAGTTATATACCGATAAAAAAATACAGTAACCAATTTTATTACAAGTTTTTTGTTTGTGAGATTAGATGTGAGGAGAAGGGGTTCAAAACTGATTTAAGCAGAAGCCTTCTTAGCAGCATCAGCTGGAGAAACCTTCTTAGCTGCGTTGAATCTTGGTCTAACAGGAGGGGTTCTGATCTTTCTGTTTTCTCTGGATCTAACTCTAACAATTCTAGCGTGAATGGCACATGAGACACAGTAGTGCAACTTGTTGTACAACTTTGGCAATGGGTACTCATCGTAGACCGAAGCTTCGGATAAATCTCTAACAGCAGCAGCTTCGACCATGTTTCTGATGGTGACTCTCTTGATAGCCTTATCCTTTGGAACACATCTGTAACAGTTAACACATCTGACTGGCTTGACGTGACCTCTACCCTTCTTGTTTCTACCGTTGGAAGCTCTCTTCTTTGGCATGACTAAAATAAATTTCAACTCGAATGGGAAATTGAAGTTTTGGTTAGTATTCAATCTACTCTGAATCTGTGGTATTGAAAATCTACTGTGTAATACAACTGTTGATAATTAATCAGTTCAATCTCTTGAAAGTTCACTTTGATATTGCTATCGATGTAGTTGTTGTCTTTCATATTGCTTTGTTCTATACATTGGATCTCATCTTCATATTGAATTCTGTTCCCGATGCTAGATTTGTTCTCTTCAAGAATATCTAGTGTTTTATGTTGTGTTTATATCAGTCTTGCTGTAAATCATATGTTTATATTCACATAGTTCAGTTAAATTATTCCAATTCTTCAAAGTTTTTCACATGTTCCAATTTTCCAAATCTCATTTTTCTCAAACTTGTAATATTGATTGACCTGACATTGAATTTGTTGCTGTTTCACAGTACTTAATAATCCACTCGTAACATACTGTAAAATTTGTATATCTGAGATATGTGTTAAACTCGAAAAGGTCTGAGGATAACTTCAATATGTTTGTTAGTAAATTGAAAGAATCCTGTTAAGTTTTCCAGTAACTCACCAGAGTGACTGGCTACGATCGAGGGAACGCTCAGAGAGAGCACCACAGCAGAGCACAGCACAGCTGGACAGAGACAGTACTGGCGACCCGGTCGTGCGCGTTCCAGGAACCAGTTGAGGCCAGCCTGAGTACAGGGCAAAGTAGCCCTTGGACCTCGCACGTGATTCTCACGATCACAAATTTATTGCCGAATTTTCAGAATCTCCAAATCCCGAGATATGGAATTTACAGTAGCTTTACACATCTGTGCACCGGCGGAGAGTAAGTTAAAAGGCGCGATCTGATTGGCCCTTTACTGTATGGTGTGATTTGGCGGGAAGATTCAATGAGAGATTGGCAAGAGGCCATTACAGAGAGGGAGGAAGTGTCTGAATTCAAGGTGTTTGAAACGCACTGAATACGTACGAAACACGCAGGAACCACGACTTTGTTCACAAACATCGAAAACAACCACACATATATCATACAGTATGTCACGTTTGACTTATCAAGACACATGGGAAATGAATGGAGTGCATAGTATCATGTTTGTTATCATGGGGACATCAACTTGGAAAGTTTTGAGATTTTTGTGTACAACTGCCATTCGGGCTTATTTGCTCATCACAACACAAAGTTGAATCATGACAACATTTACACAAACAACTTCACATTTGAAAAATTACATTCACTGGAATCAATTTGAATGATATACATTATGATAGGACGGACTGTGATTACGATATCTGCTTCTTATCAATTTCTCCAGATACTTTTGGGATTTTTCAGAAATTAAATCATTTTTTGAACTGGAGTCATTTCATTGGACTATTATCACAACAACATATTTGAGAATGTGACTTCATATAATTATTGATAGAGTATCTCAATATACACACATTGCAATTACTCAGTTCTGTTAGTTTGTTAAATATGGAACTTCAAGTTGTTATAATCATTAAAGGCCATTTTTTAAAAAAATCATGCAATTGGGCGAGCCTCACTCTCAAAATCAGCCAATGACCACGGAGGAATTAAACATCAGATGAGTTTTCATGATTCTTTCCCTTTCCAGCCAACATATTAAATAATGTTCAACACAACTTGATTGACCCTTGTTCTCCATTTATACTCACCATCTTATTCATTCGATGTATTCTAAATACTAACATAACATTCAAAACCTTTATTATTTACATAGAAATGTTGAGACAAACCCTTAGATTAGCCAGACCAGCTCAAACCAGATTATTCTCCACTGCTTTCCTTGCCAGAAACTCCCACTCTTCTACTCCAAAGGAATTCAAGACCGCCAAGTCCTTATCTGAAGTCACTGACAAGTATGACTTGATTGGTACTGGTGCTCAACCAGGTACCGTCCCAACTGATTTGGAACAAGCTACCGGTTTGGAAAGATTGGAATTGTTGGCTAAGTTGGAAGGTGTTGAAGCTTTCGAAACTGAACCATTGGACTCTAGCAGAAGAGGTACCATGGCTGACCCAATTCTCGTCAACTCTTACGACACATACAGATACGTTGGTTGTACCGGTTCCCCAGCTGGTTCCCATACCGTTATGTGGTTGAAGCCAACCGTTGAAAAGGTTGCTAGATGTTGGGAATGTGGTTCCGTTTACAAGTTGAACTACTTGGGTTCTGAAGAAGGTGACCACCACCATTAAATGTAAAAGTATTTGGAATTCTTTGAGTTTGATTTCATTGCTTTTATATTTTCTTGTGTTCCTTTTTTAATTCGACCCCCTCTCCCTTATTTCCCCCTTATCTTCCATTCATATTTATAAATGTTTTCCATGATGATCCAAAAATGATAGAACAGCTTACACGATAACATATATACAGTCACAATATTATCCGGTGGGATTTTTGAAATCTTTTTGTACACTATGGAAGCAATTTACTCTTCTAACTATTCTCATCCTTTGTAGTTCCACTTCATAGCTCTCTCCCCTCCCCTCTTTTTCTTCCCTCGTATTCTCCTCCAATTATTTATCGCATTATCTTAATTGAAACGTTTTTTTTTCTAGTTATACCCGAAAAACAAATAGACCTTGTAATACCTATAAAAGTTTAGATCGTAACCCCCTAAAGCCAATCAATCATACACGGGCTCGTAATACCGAACCTCTAATTTTACATCAACTCACTCCAAAGTGCCAAATCTGGCCCATGTCATCCACAATGCACTTGATCTGGACGATATCTCCCATTTTGATCTCTTCCCAAACCATACCCAAACCCTCCAAACAATGACATCGACACCAAAGAAAAGAGTCCTAATACTAGGACCAATTGAATCTACACTCCCAGCGTACCAAAAGTTTCTCAAAGAATTCGAAGTGATCAACTACAGAGCCACAACAAGAGCCCAAGTAATCACTGACTTACAACAAGATGGACCACTACATGTTCCAATACATGGTATCTATGCAGCATGGGCCGGACTGACAAAAGTGGGAGAACTAGATTCTGAACTATTGGATTGTTTCCCATACACGCAAGATTTGCAAATCGTGACAGTTTGTTCAGCTGGGTTTTCTCCACATTGGGATTTAAAGAAATTGAGATCACTAGGTGTGGATTTTTGTAATACTCCTACTTTTGGTGCTGCTCAAGTTGCTGATTTGGCGTTGAGTTTCGTGTTGGATGGGTTTAGGAAGTTGGTTGTGTTGGATAAAATCACAAGAAGAATCGGTAGTACTTATACCGTGAGAGAAGACCTGGCTTTTAATTTGAGATGGGATAGGGAAAGTGGTCAGTATTTGAAGAGAATCGGGGTTGGTGAAGATGGTGCAAATGAAGTGGATTTTGCATTTGGTCATGATGTTGGTGGTGTCAATTTGATTACCCCTCAAGGGAAGTCTGCCGTTATCGTTGGGTTTGGATCTATTGGGAAGTTGGTTGGGTTACGTTTGAATGCCATAGGGATGCATGTAGGATACGTTAAGAGAACAGAGTTGAGCAAGGACGAACAAGACAAGTTGGGTTATGAAGCTGAATACTTCTCTGAGTTGAAAGATGCCGTGAAAGACGCTAGATTGGTTGTGTTGTGTTTGCCTGGAACCGCTGATACTTTCCACATCATCAACGAACAGATCATTGAACTGTTCAATCATACTATTCTTGTTAATGTTGGTAGAGGTTCGTTGATTGATGAAACTGCCGTTTTGAATGGTTTGAAAAAGGGAAAAATTAGTCATTTTGGTGTTGATGTTTACCCTGAAGAGCCACACATCAACCCTGAATTACGTCAAAGGGAAGATGTTACTTTTACTCCTCATGTGGGCTCATCCACTGAAGAAAACAACAACGCAACAGCAAAGTTCTGTTTAGAAAATATAACGGATGTACTGTTACATGGAAAAGCTGCAAAAAATGCCCAAAACTAGAATGAAAAACACAAGCAAACAAAAAACACGAAAATGATAAAAAAACAAAGAACAATAAGAAAATAAATAGATAAAAAGAACATTCAAAAATCCTTTTTTGTTCCATTTTGATGCAAAAATAGTAAACGTATCATACTGATCATGGTTCGATCTGATTCTGTATATGATTTCATTACCTCCAGATCACGCACTCATCGTCATTACATTCTCTAGTAGCTCATCGTAGGTTTTGTAGATCGATCTCCAAGTCCGAATACCTGTACAGCCTTCATTATTGATTGGGTCCTTAAGAAGAGAACAATATCTGTTCATATCATTGACGAACAAATCCAACAACATACTAACTTCATTCCATGGCTTAGGAATGGGATGATCTGAGAAATGTACAAGTTTCGTTTCTTCCAATATGACGTTCGAAAGCCAGCCATAATTTGTCTCCAACTTGTTGTTTTGAAATGACCAATATGGTAAGTCTGGGTTCTCATTGAGATTGTCTTCCACAATGACATCCTCTCTGGACTTCTTCTCTTCTGATTTAAACTTGATGAGATTTTTTCTTTTTTCCAAATCAATGAACTGGTTAGGATAGTTGTACGAAAGCAATATCAAGTCTTCTGGATCTGCTAAATAACAATCATGATCTCTTTCAAATTTCTTGAATTCACCAGTCAACAAAGCGTATGGCTTATGAGGTAACACCGTAATGAACGGGATATACTCACCATTAACTTCAGATTTGAAGACATTGTTGTTGACAGAATGTTTCAGATTGACCAGCTCATTGAAAATATCCATGTCGTACTGTCCTTCTGCTCTATTTTGAACCAACTCCATCAACATATCAAATATCTTCAAGTTTGGTTCAACAACCATGATATAGTTAGCCAGTTGGAAATCTAGTCCATATTCATCCAATAACTCTATACTTGACTTCATGGAAGGTAGACTATTATAAAGCTTGTATGTGTCAATGTAAGCACCTTTCTTACGAATGTATTTCTTGAATATGTTACCAACGATCTCATCACGCTCTAACCAAGTCTGCACGATTCCAGTGAGGTCCATATGGAACTCATTAAATGATCTGAAACGTACATAGTTGGCTGGAGCATATATCAATGATGGAGGCATAAGGAACAACTCATCCATGGTTTGTAACACAAGGGCATCAGAATCGAAAAACAGAAGTCTGTTGTATTGTGTCAATTTGAAAACGTTGAATTTGGTGAAACTTGAATCCCAATATTGTGTCTCTGTGGTCACTTTGATTTCATCGACCCTTATCACTTTGATATTTAGTTTTTCACACTTTGCCAACATCCCTTTTTCGTGTTCCAAAGCTTTTTTGTTGTTATGTTTGAACGTTGATGCATATAGTATCACCAAATCAGGCTTCACATTGAATGAACGGAGTCGTGAAAAGTTGATTACGGCGGATAGCAAATAATTCAAATCTGTGGCATATTGAACATAGGCAAACTTACTCCAGTCTATTGGCCCAGGAGGTGGATTATCACCTATTTGTTTTGTTGATCTTTTGGCGATGGAAATCTGTAGTATAGTTTCGGCAGGTATTGCCTTGACATCATCGATGGAAAACTCCAAGCCAACTTTTTCTCGTTGTGTAAGAATTGGAGTGATTTGAACATTTTGTCTGTTGATTCTCTTTTGTTTCCATTTATTGTTATGCTGTGAGTCTGTTGAACTATTTTCATCTCCTCCAGGGAGCACTCGTATCCAGATGTTGAATATTAGAATGATAACGATGATGAGCACCGGAATGTTTCTCTTTTGCCTGTAAAGACGTGAATATCGTCTTGTAGAGTTGACCATGGGTCTGAGACGGTCCATTTGAAGGTATCTGAAAGTTAGGCGAGTGATTTGTTGTTGATGATGGTTGTTTGTTTGTTTGATGAAGAGTGGATCAAAGTGTCTGACTCCAGTGACTTTCTGCTGTTTTCATCGTCCAGGTGCCAGCTCTCGAGACCACGTTAAGGCTACATGATTCCTCCAGAAGATGCGGCAGATGACCGAATCATGGCAGTTTTGAATCTTTTGATGCGTGCGCAGTACGGGCACAAGGGGGACAGCTGTCACATATTGTTGGTTCACATATTGGAGCCGTTGTTCAACTACCACATGCTTCTCAATAATCGATATAGCTATATCTCAGCTATCATCGGACATGATATTAGAATTACTGCAATAATATATCACAAACCAAACCCCAGTTTAGCTGAAACAACCTCAGCAACAAGTTATTCGTCAGCGCAGCGTTTATGGTATAAGCTTCTTGTTCTTGGTAAATGATGCTGCGTAATAGTGAAATTCGCTCAATTAGGCGTCGATATGTTCAAAAGGTAATATTGATCAACGTAACAATTCAAGCATGTACCGTATAACCTTTGGGGGTTAACATTCGTCATCCGTTGACAAGATTCACAGTGGGACTTCTGTGTTGGTTCAAATTTGGAGGCCAGCGATATAGCTTGATCCGTTTTCACGTGTCACCGGCCTGCGTTTTTTTCTACTTGGATTGAGTTGGATCTAAGACCTCAAAATATGTAAGGAATATGTCTGACTCAGGTTGGAGCAACAAAACTCTTAGTTTCCAAAATTATTCAAATCAGATTGTTAATCCGGCCAATTGAAAATCATGAGGAATCTTAAAGTTGATGAACACTGACCTTATAGATAATCACGAACAGTTAGCTTCAGTGTCATTAAAGATACAAATTTAAGTGAGATTGAAGGGAGATGATACACAGAATTACACTTGAATCACTAAAGATGATTACTCATGAGTCATAAACAAAAATGAAGTATGTGCTATAATTTTTTCACATATATATCCAACCTGATACCAACCATCCAAGATAGAACTTCAAATCGCCAGAACTTGTATCAATTTTGCTCAGAAACAAATGAGGTGTCACAAATGGTGTAATGATTGTGCCATTTCTGGATCTTCAGTTTCTATATCCGTCTTATTTTTTCTGAACATGGTCATGTGAATTTCTAGAGCTATATTGTTCTTTCTTGAACCATGTTCCTAACTCTTCAATTTGATGATGTCCTACTCCATTGATCTTCTTTTTCATTGATTCTATAGATTCACCCCTACTGGTATCAACCTCAATTAGAAATAATGATCCCATTCTAGAGAAATCCAAATATTTGATTGTATCTAGAATCGAGTTCAACAAGACACGAGTGAATTCAACTTTGAAAAAACGAATATTATCTGGAAACGATAAGTTTCTTAAATCAGCCACACGTGCATCTGCATTATCATAAGATATCACTTCACCTGTAAAACTAACCAATTTCTTTAGTGGCAAAATGAATTGTTCTCAGAACGGCACAAATGGAGTGCTTCGATGAAAGTATCGCAATTCAAGTACTCTTAATGTTGACGGAAACTGGCCTGTGAGACTTGAACCATGGATTACAATTCTAAGCTTCTTCACTGTAGGAAACGACAAATTGAACATTGGTTCACTGCAATGATATCCCACAGAGAGGTGAGTGAATGATAATTCACCTAAGGAGTTTAGTCTTTTTCCTCGGGGAAGGAGTTGAGGGCAGATATGAAGGTAAGAAAAACATTCCTATTTGTGAAGGAATAGTTTGGAAAACGGTTCTCAGCTTTGACTCTTCAATTCCAGGTGCTCTAAGAACAACCACATGTAATTCATGCAACTCCTTCACATTGGAAATTCTGTTGAAGCCTTCGAGTGACTTTTCCTTCAACTCTAATTTCTTCAAACGGACTGGCAATTTAATGCTGTTTTCGAAATCAAATATCACGTTCAATGATAAGCACTTCAAATTCTCCGGGAGGGAACTCATTATTGTAGCATCCACAGTACTAGAGTTCAACAGAAAGAGGCATATCAAGTTGAAAATCCACAAAGTTGGGACTCATCTCCAGTTTGCGTGGCTTGGGTATTGCATCAATCCAATTGAAAATTTCAACATGCGTCTTACCACTATCTATCTGGAGTATAAAAACAGACTTTGGAAAGCAAAAATTCTCACCAGATAACCGTTTGAGGGACTCAAACATCAAAGGGTAAAAATCACAGAATGCAACATTCAATTCGAGTTCAATGTTAAAATCATTGTTTTTCAGCAAGAGTGGGGCCAGCTCGTTAATATACGTGAGTACGATTTCCTCGAGAGGGGAGGGGGGGGTGTGTGAATTATAGTCTTGATAATCTTCATAATGGTTAAAATAACTGTATCCGTAACCGGGATAAATAGCCTCATCCTTTCGCCAACTCCACCAGTATGCCCGATATTAGCTTGCAAAGTTAGCCCCTTGCCTCTTTGTCTTTTCAACTTCATCCAGTTTCGTAAACCAGTAGACATTGAATTCAATCCTTTAAAACTCATAGGCCCTCTAACATCAATCGTCAGACTTTCCAACAGAGGTATAACGGTAAAGCTCCTTCACCAAATAACCCACCAATCTTAATGAAGTGACAAACTTTAGATCACCTAAAATTGATCCGTTATTAGCTTGCACCACCTTACCACATCCGTATTCCAAAAATTTCTGACCAATCTGAGTTTGAAAAAAATGCAAGGTCCTTATAGTAAATATGTCCGATATAAATCAACTTGATTTTGGTAGATTGCGATAAAACAAACTCTGCACATTCTTTGATACGGGGTTCAGTCAAATCATCAACATCAAGTTGCATTTCCTGGATGATTAAGAAAAGTATGGTATTGAAATGACTGTCACTCCTGTCACTGTTAATAACTGATAGGAACCGACATAACATGCTTTCATTCCAAAAAACACCATAAACAAGGAGGCCTCGTTCATTCAGACAAAGGCCACCCCATCTTTGTAACGTAAATGTATCACTGTTATGAATAGGAAAAAGTAATTTATCATGGCATCTTTGCAAATGGAAATTTGAAGCTCATAAGGCAACTCTGATATCAGTTTGAATGCATTGTCAAAGTCGTTGTCGTCGTCCAGCATAACTTGGTCTGGCAAGTAGTGAATAAGGTGGATGATTGGTGATATCAGTGGTTACTGTATATGAACAGCTTGGAAAATGTATGGAGTTTGAACCCATTCAATTGAGTCTAAAACAAGTGACCATCTCAGGAGTCAGGAAACTTGGTCCACGTTTCATAATTCCACTTTTAGCTAGCGAGTGCATTGAAACGATCTGCAACCAATTTAGGAATCAAATGAAAAAGACCACACGCTCAAAAACATTACATAACAACGGTCTATTTATTACTTAAACCGCCCGCTTTTGATTAGTTTCCATTTCAATTTCTCTGAAGTACAACTTTTGAAAGTATGATAGTTTTTTAAAGGAATTGATGAACGGTTAATCTGAGTGTTAAATCAGAGAAGCCAATTCAATTAGAAAAAGAAATACCTGAACATATATAGGGACATGAACTTAAACAACAAAATTTCATTAAATCCATTGCTTAGAAATGGTGCTCCACTTGCAATCTCTTGATGAGACAACTCTGTTCTTGATGGAACTAACAAGTTCTCCTTTCCTAGGATCAAACATAATTTCGCACCGTGAACCAACATCAAAGACTGTAATCAAATCAGGAATAGAATCCAACACAACAGATTTAGAGAACACCTTAAAGCAAGAAAGGTGTTCAGGAAAAGGTAAACCTCTGAAATCAATAAAATCCTGATTTGGCAAATTGTCTCCACAAAAACTAACTAGATGCTTAAGAGGCATCACGTAATGTTTCCAAAAATTTTCAAATGATTGAATAGGGCCTGTGAAATCAAGAAATCTCAAAGTTGATGGAAAATGACCTCTTAAAGAACCACGAACAGCTAACTTCAGTTTCATTAAAGGTGGCAAAAGAGAAAGATCAAAGGGGGATGATGCACAATCACACTTAAAGTCTAAATATTCTAACGCAGGGAAAGAATGTAACAACTCTACTGTTCGGCAAATCATGGTGTCCTCGGAAGATCTTTTCGCAGAACACTCAGTATGCAGGACAAGTGATTTGATCTGTGTTGACAAATTATTGATAAAACTCTGTATACTAATCTGATAAAGTTCCTCTTGCTTTCCATCAAAACTAATAGTTTCGGGCGCTTGAGAAGAGGAAACTTTAAGGGCAACATCATGTAATTCAGTTAAATCTCTGAAATTTGAGATAAGAGGCAAGGGGCATTGGTGGGACTCGCCTCGGTATTCTAGTCTTTTCAAACTAATTGGAAACTTCACGCCATCACTGGAAGATAACAGAATCACTCTGCATAAAGATAAGTTTCTCAAACTGTCTGGAAGATGGGAGAAGAAATCAGCGCTCACGTAGCACTCATGTAAATCCAAATACTCCAAAGAGTTAAGGTTTTTAAATGAGATTCCTCTCTCAGGTTTGCACATAACAAACTCCAAGTTCAACTCAATGATTGAAGAACTAGAAAAAAACATATTTGGGGTTGTCTCAGGCTCAATACTCACAGATGAAACCGAAATATCAAACTTGCATAAATCTGGAATCTGGGTTAACCAATTGAAAACATCAGGGAGTTCTTCGGGGTCACTAAGCTGTTTGAGAGACACAGCAGTTGGAAAGCAACAGTTATCAGCTGATAATGAAGACAAGAGTGATTTCACCAATGAAGGGTATCTTTCACCTAAACAAGCTTGTATATCAATTTCAATATTCAGATCACGATTTCTGTTAAGGAAAGCACCCAATTTTTCAACATATTCAAGAACCATTTCTTCAGATGGTTCATCATAGTCATAGACACCTTCATAATGATTATATTTGGGGGCTTGGTCCGGTTCATCTGGAAATCCGATACAAGGTTCAAGTATCAGCTTTTTCCCCGGAATAATTTTCGACAGCATCCATTTCTGTATGTCTTGCTGTACCGAATTCAAAAATTCAACGCTTAGTGTTCCTTCAACATCCACTGATAAGCATTCTAAACGAGATGATTGGAGAGAAAAGTCTAGGTCAAATAATCTTTGCAGTTGTCTAATTCCTAATTTTAGGAAAGTCACATTCTTCAACAAGGGTAGAAGTTCGTTCATATCAATTTCAGTATCCAGGTCGTCTTCTTCAACCGTCAACAACACTCTCTTGCATCCTGATGTTAAAAATTTCTTTTCGAGAGAGGTTTTCAAAAAAGAGAGAGAGCAATCAGAAGTTCTTAGGTCAATCATATTCACTTTGATGGATCTGGATAAAACGAAATTAGCTAACTTTTCGAAACAAATCTCATCCACTTGCCAAATATCTAGTCGAATTTCTTGAACAACCAAACTGAGAATATCATCAAATTTGGAATCATGGCCAAGTGAAGACACTAGCTGAAATATCATATGCTTATCCCAAAAAATCCTAGGAGGTGCTTGAACAGTGTCATCCTCGTGTGGTAAAATTCCACTGCTTTGATGGTGAGGAAATGGGATAACAACTCTGAACCAAAAAAAATAGTCGAGCAAAGCAGTTTTCAAGATGGGCTGTTGAATTTCCAGAGGTAATTGAGCTATCAGTTCAATTGTAGTGTTGAATGTGGTGTCTGTATCGGGGTCTGTCAAAGGTAATTCTTGCAATGTTTCAGTTTTCAAAGGTCTGCATGAATGCTTATGGGATGCTGGAACTCGTATATATTTCACGGTTTGGAAAGACATTGCAATTGATTATCTTGAATTTACATGAAAAGTGAAAATATCTTTTATAATTAACTCAAACGTTTTCACTTGACTAGTACTTTGAAAAGACTGTTAACGATCTCATGCGAGTCGCTCAACGACGCTTGCTGACACCCAATACAATTTATTTGGTAATCTCAAACAAACCATACCAATACCATTAATTCATGAGTTGGCTCAAGCTAAACATACACCAGCCATAGTCCATTGCTCATGTGTAATAAGCAGGAATATTATCCATCACCTACTTCATTTGTGACTTACAAGACCACGTTATGATGGACAACAATGACTTTGACAATGCATTCAAACTGAGTTCAGAGTTCCCATTTGAGCTTCGATTACTTATTCTTAAAGCTAGATATATCATTATGAATTATTTCACCCTCTTATTCCAGACAGTGATATATTCAATTTAGAAAGATTGGGTTGTCTCTGTCGGCATCAAGAGGGTGTCCCTTTTTATGACGTTCTTTGGAACAAACGCATGTTGTGTCAGCTACTATCACTCATAAAGAGTGTCAGTCACTTAATCAATATAATAATTGATTTGCTCATCCAGGAAATGCAACTTGACGTTTCCGATGTAACTGAACCCCAGATCGAAAATCTTGCAAAGTTTGTCTTGTCCCAATCTATCAAGATCAAGTTGATTTACGTTACAGATACTTTCAGCGATCTTTCATTTTTTCAGACCCAGGTTGGTTGACGATTGATGTCAGGGGCTATGAGTTTCAAATACTGGAATTAATGTCCATTGATTTACCGAAGTGGAAGATGTCCAAAACTGCAAATTACAATTATTTGTCAAATTTGGTGAATTCTATTTATCCACATAATCAGCCCACTCAAGTCTTTTTGCTGAGCTTATTTTGGTTCTTATTGATTGTATTGATTCACTTTTACTGGAATCAACGTCTCAATCTTACGTTGTCATATAAATCAAAAACCTTGACAGAATTAGGAGCGCTATCCAACACAATTCAACTGAAGTTCGCCTGAAAGAAACAAAGATTATCTGGAAAAGGCAACACTCTTAAATCGAAAATTTCTTGATGATCATATGATATGGAAGGTGCCCTGAAACTGGTGAGATGCTTAAGAGGAAGCATGTACTGACGCCAAAAACTTGTGAGTTTCAAACTTATATGTTTTACATATAGGGATCTGAATTCAAGAATTACTTTAAACTAGCGCGTGACAATCTCTTTAATAGAAAGTGAAAACTTCTCCAAAGCTGGGAGTAAAGGTATATCAAATTTTGGTGAACGACATATAAGATAGAATTCAAATTCTCCCAGCTGAGGAGAGATGGGTGTGTGAAAGATGACCGCCAAAACAGCCAGAACCAGAACCTTGTAGGTATATATCAGTACCAATAATGAATGGTTCGACACAAATGGATAAACTAATTAATCAATCAACAACATTTAGTTTTCTTTCCATGGAATATATTCAGGGTGATGTCTGGGGACTCTATAGTTCAGTTAATGTTTTGTCACACGTGTGACAGTATAGACCTTTGTTTTCTGAAATGTTAAGGTATAGAATATGAAGTTATCAACCATCCACGACATACAGAATAGAGTATTGATGAATTTATGACTTAAAAAACAAACAAATAAATAAATAAATATATAGGAAGAAAGAATAAATAAGATCAGATTTTCAAAAGTTGATTACAAATCGTCTCTAGTAATGGTCTTAACATCCAATGGTTCACTTAACAAAGTCTTAGCGCCAGAAAATGGTTCACAGTTTTCTCTCTTTGTGGTACCAGTTGGAACTTCTTTACCTGCCTTCAAACCATCTAACACAGCAATTACTTTCTCTTTGGTATCCAAATCTTCATAGTATTCATCATTCACTTGAATCATTGGAGCATTGACACAGGCACCCAAACATTCAACCTCTTCTAATGAGAAGACACCATCTGGAGTAGTTTGACCAGGTTGAATCTTCAAATGATCCATTATAGTCTCCATAACCAAATCAGAATTACATAATTGACATGGAGTAGTGGTACAAACTTGCACGTGGAACTTACCAACGGGTTGACGCTGATACATGGTATAGAAAGTAGCAACTTCGTAAACCCTCATTGGAGGAACATCAACCAACTTAGCGACATAGTTCATGACGGATATAGAGGTGAAACCAGCTTGTCTTTGACCTAGATCAAGCAAAGGCATGATAGCACCTTTTTTGTACTGTGGTGGGTACTTCTTTAAGATTGTTTCGGCTTTTTTCAAGTTCTCTGCATTGAATTCAAATGGAATATCTGGGTTGTTCTCCTTGGTGTTTCTGTGGACAGAGATGATGTGGGAGAATCTCACTGGAGTGAATGAAGTGGCCCTTATTGGTAGAGCAAGTCTAGTTTTAAGAAATTGTCCTGCCAACATGACTATGATATATGGTGTGGTTCCGTGTGTTAAGTTGTATGTTTGATGGTTAACAGTAGGAAATGGGTGTCAGTTTTCAGTTCAATTTACCCCTCATTTTCATTTCTAAGTCCAATCATAGGGTTGATTGTACTGCCACATCTTCTCCAGCCACAATAATTGTGTACCGCCTTTAATGTACTTGCCACTGTATGTACCGCCATACTATGTACTGCCACATCCAACTTTTCAATAGCCTAAGCGCACACTGCACTGCACAGCTCATGAAAACTCGAAATCGCCTGAATCGAGCCTCCCTCCTATAACGGATCGGGATTCGTATATCAAGCAGCCACAGTTGTGAAAGAATCAGATGAGCGATCGATAGTTGATAGATGACTCAATTTTCACAAGAACTGGAATTAATTTGGATTAACATAAATGGTAACAGTTCTCCATTGTTTTTCGGTTTTAGGAGAATTTCTTTTGGTTTGGACCATATCATACTATTTACATACTTATATTCTTTTACGATACAATTCAACTCAACTGAATCATGACTAACGCAAACAACTGGAAATTAAACACCAAGGTGGTGAAAATTGAACATGAAGATGGAAATCATGCATCTATTCCACCAATTTACCAATCCACAACATTCAAAGCTAAGAACATGGATGAGATGGGAGAATATGACTACACCAGATCAGGTAATCCAACAAGAACAACATTGCAAGACCACTTAGCAAAGATCATTGGCTGTGAAACTGTTTGGGCCATCAATTCTGGTATGTCCGCATTGGACATCATTGCTAGATTGATCAAGCCTGGTGAACATGTTGTCGCAGGTGATGATTTGTACGGTGGAACACAAAGATTGTTGACTTTCTTGAACACTAACGGAAGTGCCAACGTGAGCCATATTGATTTGACTAACTTGGATCTTGTGAAAAAGACCATCACTAAAGATACCGCTGTTGTGTTTTTGGAATCTCCAACCAACCCATTGATCAAAGTTGTCGATTTGAAGTCTATTGCTGATTACGCTCACTCTTTGAATCCTAACGCTTTGGTGGTTTTTGATAACACTATGATGACTCCATTGTTAATGAAGCCATTGGAGTTGGGTGCTGATATTCAATATGAGTCCGCTACTAAGTATTTGAATGGTCATCATGATATCATGGCTGGGATCATTGCCACAAACAGTGAAGACTTGGCCAAGAGACTTTTCTTTGTTATCAATTCCATTGGTTCTGGTTTATCTCCTTTTGATTCATGGTTGTTATTAAGAGGTTTGAAGACCTTATCATTGAGATTGGAGAGACAACAATCCAATGCATTGAAACTGGCTACTTGGTTACAAGGACAAGGTTTGAAGGTTAGATATCCAGGTTTGAAAGATCATCCACAATATGAGTTACACCACTCTCAATGTAAGGGTAATGGTGCTGTTTTGTCCTTTGAGACCGGTGATTTGAAGACTTCTGAGAAGATCATTGCTGAAGTTGAACTTTACGCTATCACTGTTTCATTTGGTGCTGTTAATTCATTGATTTCTTTACCATGTAAGATGTCACATGCTGCCATTGATCCAAAGGTTAGAGCTGAAAGAGATTTCCCAGAAGATTTGATTAGAATCTGCGTTGGTATCGAAGATGTTGATGATTTGATTGATGACTTGCACAATGCTTTAAAGAAAGCCGGTGTTGTTAAAAATTGAAAACTTTTTCTCTGGTTACATATATATAGTTACATAGCATGCATGGTAATGGTTTGAATACAGTAGAGTTTGAAAAAAAAGTAGTTAAATGATTTATGTTGCTAGTGTAAACCGTTGTACCGGTCTATGTATCAACAAAAATGAGTACGCTTAGCAGCCACATAAAGGAGTAAAGTTTTCATCTACGCGGGGAGAGAAAAGATAAAATTATAATGGCTGCGCCTCGGATATGCACAGCCACCGGTGCGCCTGGAGTGAAAATTGGAGACTTCGTAAATTGTCACTTTTGTCACTTTGATCGGCAGGCCGCACTGGGACTTGGAAGTACAAGACGAGGGAGAACAACAACAGCAGGTGAGCAGGAAATTGGAATCCTTGTACTTGGAGAGGACAGAATATGAAATAGGGCAAACACTGCTACAAAGACAAGACACCATATTCCACTGCAAACTATCACCATATTTCTCATTTTGCCACCTGCCTCTTAAGTTTCAACTGCTCTGTGTCGTAGCAAAGACACTCTTTACCAAAAGACCAACACTAAGACCAAGACCTTGACACATCGTTTCATCGTTTGACATTTAACCGCCCACTCTCACAAGAGACAATCATTGTTGGCTCATCCGTACAGCTTCAAACAAGGTTGAAAACAGCTCAATAGTCAGTTTCAAAAAGACCCGAAGGCGTTTGAACATTACCGTCATTTTAAGTGAATAGCCTTTTTTTGTTCGCATTGAATGAACGTCAATATATCAGCTGCCCTAGGCCAATCGGCCAATGCAAACAATAACCAAAACACAAATTTGGGACTCAGACCGAACAACACTAACACAACGGTGTCGCCTTTACAAAGCCAGACATTAGCAAATGCAAATAACAATAATACCATCAATCAAAATCAAAGACGGTCAACTTATCAGACGAATACAACAAATACAACAAATTCTACAAGTTCCGGAAACCGTAACATTATCGCCTCCCATTATCAGATTGCTCAGAAAATCGGTGAAGGTTCATTTGGTATAATTTTCAAAGGATACGACCTGTTAAGAGATAATCTCCCGATAGCTGTTAAGTTTGAAAGTCGAAAATCAGAAGCACCTCAGTTGAAGGAGGAATTCAAAGCTTATAAAGTTCTTAATCAAGCTATCAATAATTACGTCAAGTACGGCCCGGAACACGATCCCCATAGATTTTTAAGCATTGAAGGTATTCCAAAAGTTTATTACTTTGGACAAGAAGGTTATTATAATGTGCTTATTATTCAACTGTTGGGACCATCATTGGAAGATTTATTTGAATGGTGTGGTCGTAAATTTTCTGTCAAAACCGTTGCTCAAGTGGCAAAACAAATGATCCAAAGAATACAATTTGTTCATGAAAATGACTTGATTTACAGAGACATCAAACCAGACAACTTTTTGATTGGTTCTCAGCCTGGTGATAATGTGATTTATTTGGTTGATTACGGCATGATAAAACAATATAGAAACCCAATCACTAAGCAACATATACCATACAGAGAAAGAAAGTCACTGAGTGGAACAGCAAGATATATGTCAATCAATACACATCTAGGAAGAGAGCAGTCAAGAAGAGATGATTTAGAGAGTTTAGGTCATGTGTTTATTTATTTTTTGAAAGGTGAATTACCATGGCAAGGTTTGAAAGCTCCAACTAATAAACTGAAGTATGAAAAAATTGGAGAAAAGAAACAATCAACATCAATAGCCAATCTATGTCATAAACTGCCTCGTCAATTCGGTGAATATTTGGATTATGTCCGTAACTTGAGATTCGACCAAACACCAGATTACCATTACTTAATTGGATTGATGGATCAATGCCTCTTGGAGATGGGTGAAGTTGATGATGGAGAATACGATTGGAACAGATTGAATAATGGTAAAGGATGGGATTGGAATAAAAATAAGAAGATCAATTTGAATGGATATGGTTCTAATAATGCCAGAGGCCATAACAACGCCGGAACCAACAACACAAACAATAATGTACTCAGGTCCAATAACACCCTTCCAGCAGGTAGAAAACAGTCTTCAAACACAAATGGTACTTCGAAAGTTGATGAGAATACAAGACTGCTTCAACCTGGTGGTGCCCAATTGACTACTGGATATGGTGGAACCGGAAACCCACAGTATAGTAGAAGACACGGTGCCAATGATGATGATAATGATGGACTGCTTTGGAGTATATTGAAGAAATGTACTTGCAATTGCTGTTGCTAGGTTTATCATCTTGATATTTTTGTTTTGCTAAATTGTCATCTGGTCTTTCTTAAAACTCTTTCCATGATTCTTGTTCAATATTTTGCTTAATGCCTTCTGTACCCCTTTCATCTCTTCCTTTAATCTCCGTTTTTTTTCTTTTTTTCTTCCTCTTGTGTTATTTTCACGTCATATATTTCATTCTGACCCCTTCCCCCTTGATCAAGCTAGTCTTGGCTGGGATCTTATTTTGGTTTTCTTCATTTCCCGAGTCATGTTTAGGCTTCAACGATCAATTTTCTTTTGTTCCTCTTTTTTTATTAAATTTGTCACCACTGTTTTTATTCATCATTTATCATGTTCATCATTCGTTTTAGATTTGCTTGCGTCATCCTTATTTCATTTTTTTTCGATTATTTTAATACTCTTTTGTTTGTTTTTTCTTCCCAATTCTCTAGTACTACCCCTTCTGAAATTTTCTTTTCTTCTCCTCTGCAAAGCAAGTTCAAAACAATCTATGCTTGTATTCTTCATTTTTGACTTTCCATTCTTCCTCTCCACTTTCGTTTTTTCGTTTCTGTATTGTTTTCTCTTATAAGAGCAGTGATATTCTTGCTTCATATCCTGTTTCGTGTTTTATCTTTGTCCGCCTCTTCTATTTCATCTTTTCTCATGCACCTATACTGCTTTTTTTATAGTATTGTCTCCTCTTTTTAACTTATAATAAGCTGTTAACTTTAGTCTTTTCAGCATATAGACTTCCTAATACTAGTACATATAAAAAGGTAATTCAAATTTCACAGTGCCTACAGGCTATGCAACGCACACATGAGTTCAATTAATGTCCCCTTTTATAGGAAATCTAGCTCTAGCTCTCTTTATGGGGTGCTGTCGAGAAGTCCTCACACCAATATTCTGTCCATGAATTCAAAAAAGTTAAGTATTTGACCTAGCTCGCTGTTTAACTGTGTTTATACCGGACAACTTTCGTACACATATATATATAGCAGAGAATATAAAGGAACAATCGAAAAAAATTTCAAAAAGCAATGAAAACAGCTATATACTTGTAAAACACAACAAAAGGAAAAGAACTAGTGAAGAAAAATACTCTTAGAGCAAGAAAAATTAAGGATGGGTTAGATGATCAAAAAAAAATTCGCTTATGTAAAAGGGGCTCTGGAGCTAGGAACCAGGATATATAATACGAGTAAGCAAAAGTTGAAAGAAACACAAAGATAGTAATAATAACTAAAAAAAAATATAGAATATAATATAAAATAAAAAATAATAAGGAAAAAAATGAGCAAATTTTTTTTTACAAAACTAGTACGTCAATTAATGAGAACTAGAACATGTGTTTAGGCCTTTGATTTGTCGTCTTCTGCATCTTCCTTCTTCTCGGCTTTCTCTTCTGATTTCTTTGGTTCTTCAACACCCTTACCTTCCTTTGTTTCTGTGGTCTCAGCTGGCTTCTCAGTAGCGGCAGGAGCAGCTACGATAGTAGCAGTATCTTTGACGTCTTCCTCGTCCTCCTTGGCAGCCTTAGCCTTAGCTTCTTCCTCTTCTTTCTTATGTAACTCTTCCTCCTCTTCATCTTCTAACACGAATGAATCGTTGGTAGCAGTACTGAATTGGTTTTTCAATTTGGATGGTTCAGGAGGATTGTTATCGTTAGTGGCAGTAGTTGGAGTATGCACAGGAGAGTTATGTTTGGACAAATTGTTGGTTGAATTGATTGGTGAGATCAAAGTTTCTTTTGGAAGACTCACTTTGCTGACTTTAGCGCTTGATAATTCAGCTTGCGAATTATTACGGGAGTTTAAAGCACTTCCTGGTCCACCGGATTGAGCATTAACGTTACCTGGAACTGGTGCCTTCTTATGCATTGATCTATCCAAAGCAATGGATCTGGCTCTCAACACTTGGAAATATGGATATGTTCTACCTCTGTCAAAAAATAGCAAATCTTCATCAATCTCATCAATTGTAAATCTACCTTCTTCCAAATCCTCAGTTAAAGTTAGCAAAAATTCAGTAAAACTGTTGGCAACCAAAAACTTGGTATCGAAATCTCTACCATACAAAATGACTTGACCATATCTTCCTCTTGGACCTGGTGCCAAATCTAGAGCAATGTTGTTACCACCATTATCCTTAACGAATGGAATCCAGTTTGGGTTATAGTACATTGGTTGAATGTAACCTTGAGGACATGAACCTTGTCTTGACATGAAATCAACTTTTTTCACTTTGTTATCTTTAGCAGCAGCAGAAGATGAAGAAGCCATCACAGGCTTTGCAGCTTCTCTTTGAGCCTCCTTAGCCAAATGTTCAGTCATTAAACGTCCTGCCTTTCTCCAAATATTTATTTCAGCGGCTATACTTTCCAAATCCATCAATGGATAACTATACACTAAACCTCTGGTTTTACCAAAGGATAATTGACCGTCATGAATTTGGTAAGAGTCTCTGAAGTCTAAAGGTAATGAAATACCCATATCTTTCTCAAAGGCATTCAAATCATTGACAGTCGCACCTCCATCCATATCATCACCCAATTCTGGAAACTCACGGTCAAGCCAGTTGTCCACTCGTTCCCAAACGGTGGCAATGGAAGGAAGAGGCGGCTGGCCATCCACGAAATCGTTTAATTGAATGTCTCTTTGGTTAGTTAACTGTGATCTTAAACCTGGTCTGTACTGAACTGAAGGTCTGGCACTTGAGGAGTTTCTTTGATTTAGTGAGACGGAGGACGTGTTATCTAGCATCGTTATTGACTGAGATGAAGAGTTTGGATGTAGAGTTGAACCAGGTTGTGCTTTTGGTCTTTCATCTTCAGCAAAAGGAGCATAATGGTCATATGTAGTTAGGGAATGGAAAAACCCCTGCACGTTCTTCAAGAAAGACATGGTCTGCGTGTATGAATGTTGATATGTAGTTTTGGTGTTGCTTGTTTTTTTGTTCTTTTTTTGAAACTCGAATTGGAGCTTAATTTATCTATATCTGTGGGTAGACAACGATGAGAAGATCTCCCAAAAAGTTTTTGAATGGTTTCTTGATGTTAAAATGTTGATGTGTTAACTAGGGAGTTTCTAAATTCAGAGATCGAACAGTTGTTTTTGATGATTTATCCGGATCAAAAATTTTGGTTGTTACAACAGGAAACTTGTTAGTTGTTGAATGAGAAGGTATATGTGTGGTATATTGTATGTGAAGGGCTGGGAATGGTTATCTTGCACGATGCTGGCAGACAGTGGTTTTTCCTTGAAGTGTATTGTCCTATGTTTTGTGTCCTTTTCCTTGACTTTGACTTCTGGTGTTCCACTTGTTCCACTCGTGGAATCCCACCTTCTCTGTGTCTCTGCCGGCGACTACTCTCCTCTGAGACTGGAGGAGACTGGCATTAATTTGATTCGATTTTCGTGCTGCCCACGACGCCCTATAAATTTTTTGATTTGAAAGTCTGGACTCAGCTGAAAACACTGGGAACGCGTTTGGAACCAAAATGTGCGGCGCAGTCTCTGCGCCCTGCTTAGCCACACCATACACCCGCTCACCTTAAACCCTATACGCTAGGCCCGCTCATCTCATGATCTCATGTGAAATTCTACTCAAATCCATCAATTATTGATTCAATCCAATATAAATAATAACATTACCTTCAATTTGTATATAATCGTAATCAACTTTTACAAATCTCATTAATTCTTACGAGGTAACATGAAAGCACTTAATTGGGACTGGACTTTTCTCTTTGCTGGTGTTGCTTTCTTTTTGGTTGCAGAAGGTGCCCCTTTTTTTGTAACTTTTGTACCAGTGCCTAAACTTGCTGAACTTGCCGAACTTGATGCAGCTGCACCTTTTCTTCCCCTCTTTGGAGTTGGAGCTGGAACTGGTGATGGTTCTCTGTATTCATCCTCCGATCCGGATGTAACAACCATGGCCTCTTCTGACTCATCAGACTCAATGGCATCAACTGGAGCAGCTGGCTTTCTATATCGTCTAGCAGAACTTGTCGTGGATTGTGATGTCTTCTTCTTGGATCTTGGGCTCTTTCTGGTTACAGGTGTACTCACTGCGGTTCTATCATAATCATCGTCGTCATCATCTGAAATAACAAAAGAAGGCGTAACCGCAGCTTTCTTGGCTCTTCCTCCCCTTCCACCTTTACCGCTTCCTCTGCCTCTTGTTGCCGTTGTTTTTCTTGTAGTTGTCACAGGTATTGGTGTTGCATCTCTGGAATCAAAATCCGAATCAGCTTCATATTTGCCCGAGTATTGGGATTCAACTCTAATCTGTTTGGCTAGCTTTTTAAAACTTTTCTTCAATGAATTCAATGTTACAGAGTTTTCACCTTCATTTTGATCATTAATATTCAAACTCATTAGCAACTCCAAGTCTAATTCCTCTTCCTGCTTCACAAATGTAGCCAACGCAGTCTTATCTGATCCCATTGATGCATCGACAGCTTCTGTATATTTATCCTTTTGTAACAGAATCAATTCACTATCATCCAAGTCTTCATTAATCATGGCAACAATATCTTTCTTCTCATCAGGAGCTTCGTGTTCAAACTCATCTTCATTCCCGTCATTCTCGCCATTGACAGATTTAGATTTTCTGTCCAAATCAATGGCCAATTTATTAGCAGTAGCCTTCTTTCTATAAAATAAAACAACATCATTAACATTAGCAACTTTACCGACAAATCTATTGGAAAAAAATCTAGGGTTCTCAACTTCATATCCTCCACTATACTCGACCCTTAATCTCACTAACGGCAATGGAACATCGGCATCAGTGTACAGCCCATCCTCAAGAGCACGAGCATTACTGGTCTTCCATGATTCTTCAGCTTCGGAGATCAAATCTTCAACTTCTTTTTGCAACAGTCTCAACACCTCATCTTTGTTCCCTGTTCCAGCAGAGATTCCAGTCTCAGATAACACTGTAGTCTTCATGGCAAATGGCCTCACTGATTTTAATCTGATTGGTTCCAATGAAAAATCTTTCCCCTTGACACTCAACACAAACACATGTTTATCAGGAACTTCACCTTCACTTAACGAAGTGGCAATTGATGAACCAGGTTGTAAGACATGGAACCCAGTGGCGACATTCTCTTCAGTGGTGGTATGACATTCATGTTCATGACCCCACAACACAAAGTCCAAGAAATCAGGCAAATGTGCTTCTTCAATGATTCTCACACCTGGTCTAGGAACATGGTTCTGATGAATACTCATCAAATTAAACCATTGAATGGACTCATCTGTATCTGGTCTCAAAAACTCCAAGTTTCCTTGAAACATCGTTTTCTTCAATCTTTCCTCTCTGATACTTTGTAATCCATACAACGCCAAATTCGTGGTACCTTTATTGAACAACAATGGATGGATCACTATATTGTCATTGTTAGTAACTCGACCATAATGGTTCAACAAACCAGACACACTAAGCAGATCCAAGGGACTCAACAAATCATCACCGGTGGCATCATCATGGTTTCCAGAGATGGCATACATCGGCAATCCAACATTGATATTGGAATCGTATTCAGCAGGATAGCTGAAATGTTTAGTAGCCATAGCAGTGGAAGGATCAGACAACAATTTGAATTCAATGGGTTTATCATTCCAACAACATTCTCGAAGCACTCTCATCACATGATAATATGATTTCTTCGATGGTTTGTTCACATGAAATAAATCTCCTCCTTGAACAACCATATCAACATCTTTCTCCAATGCTAGATGCATGATCTCTTGAAATGTCTTCCATCCATCATCTCCTCGGATTTGATCATCTTCGTTGTATCCAACGTGGTTGTCTGTTGTTAAGAGGATTCGAAAAGTGTCCTTTCCTGGCTCAATATGACGCACTTGAGGCATGCTGTGGTATCCAAATGATTATAGTGTTAAAGAATGATGATGTGGGTGAATTGTGGTGTATTTTGTAATAGGGGTGTCTATGAAAAATTGATGCCCTGTAGACTGTCACACCGAAAGATGTCATTGATCAGTTCACTTTTCCAGGGCGAAAACCAAACTCACGAAACGCGTAAGCTCGAGTAAACTGTGACGGCCCTATGATATCTTCTCAAGGATTGTATGGCTTTCCCCATTTTTTCATCAATGTTGACTTGTATATGTACATATTGAAAAGAATGATATACAAATAGGATTTCCCTGAAAAATCTTCAATTGGACGATTCAATTCTCAAGATGACCGTGTTTTGCCCAGATTGACTAGAACTGAGACAAACTTCAACTCCCACTAGGCATTGCAATCGACAAAATCAGGACTGCACTTGGCAGTCAGTGTTAAGTTTCAATTTACAAACTTGGTGAAAAAAGAGTTAATGAAGTGAATTAATTATTAGGATGTGTAGTGTACACAATTTTTCTAAGAAAAAGATGCTTATATATAGAAGACCAAAACTTGAAACGAGATTAATAAAACCAAATTGGAAAAATTAACGGATGAAGTTCACATGAGTGAAAGAAAGAAAGAAAGAAAAAAAGAAAGTAAAATGGTGGGGGGGGAGGAAGGGGATATCAAAAGTAGTATTGATGAAGTTGAAACCAACTTGAATTATTGATGCATGTTGTGGTTTGGTGATGAAACAATTAGCGTCTTGGAATGTAAACAACCTTACGACTCAAAACTGTAACTCTCTTGAAAATACGTCTCCAAGCAAGAGGGTCACCTCTGGACTTGACCAATTCAATCTTATGTACTTTGGAATTTTCTGCCAACTTAGTGACTCTAACACTGCCTGTGACTGGAGAGTTGCTGGAGTCTTTTCCGTTGATTGGAATGGTTATCAAATTATTATTATTGGCCTTCAATGATTGGATATGGGCTGCTGTATTCTCTGCAATCATTCCTCCTCTAAGACCCAGTTTAATTAATGATTCAAGCAGGATAAATAAAATTTCATCAATCTCTTCAACAGAAAAGAATCTTGTCAATGAGTTAGCGTAAATAACTGGGTGTGAGAAATCGATACTGGCAAGCTTTTTGTTAATTAGAGCTTGTCTTGAATCAGCCGTATCGTGCTGGGCGAATTGCATAGCTGCAGGATCTTCAGAAACAATTTGGAAAATACGATCCTCTTCGCTCATCTCTTTGGCCATCTTTAACTTTCTTCTCTTTGAATATTCAGAGTAAACTTCTTGAGATGCTGCATAACCCTTAATTGAAACATAATTCTCTTTAAATAACGCATGGCTAGGGGTGTCATCAACCAAGAATCTTGCTGGCTGTGATTCAGTTTTCCGGCCAAAGGATTGCTGAGTTGCTGAAGCATTCACTTTATCATATTCCTCGTCAGATAAATTGATATGTAATCCAAGCATGATCTTGTTCACCAGTCTCATTGGATCTTTGCACATTTTGCTCTTCGAATCCATCAACTCGTTTGGCGCACTCACCCATGAATTTTTAAACAGCTGTGGAATGGTGATTCTAGTAGATGGGTCTGAATTTAAAATCTTTCTCAAGACAGATAATGTACCAAATGACAACTTATCCCAAGGACTTCCTAAAGATTTACCTTTCTCGCTCAGGAAATAATGGTAGTCTGGATCTTGTTCATGCGGCATCTCCCATGCAATTTGGCCTGTAAGTAATACAAAAAGCACAATACCACAAGACCAAACATCAGCAACTTCAGGATCATAACGTTGAGTAGATATTTCAGGAGCAACATAAGGAAGAGAACCACATGCCTTAGTACACATTCTTTTGGGACCAGTCTTCTTTTTAAAAACAGTAGCAAGTCCAAAATCAGTTAACTTCAAATTGCAATGGTTATCCAGAACCAAATTCTCAGGTTTGATGTCACGATGAGCAACACCTTGCTTGTGAATGTGTTCGACTGCTCTTAACAACTGAACGAAATAAAAATGAGCTATACTTTCTTCAATACCTAAATCTGGTTCAATCTTGTCAAATAATTCACCTTGAGCACCAAACTCCATTGTCATCCAAACCCAGTTCTTATCATATCCAAACTCGTAAAGCTCGATGACATTTTCATGACGGCAAGCTTGCTGAATGTATGCTTCTCTAGCCAAATCGTTTGCAGTGAGACCTTTAGCTGAAGCCATTTCCAAATAAACATACTTGACAGCAATTACTTTGTCTGGTGCACGTTTTTGATTGCCACGATTCATCAATTTTGACTTTTTAACTATACCAAACCCACCATGGCCAATGGTTTCACCTGAAACAACATCTTTGATTCTTGGTAGTGGAGCGAGTTGGGAAAGCTTCACTGAAACAGACATCGGTATGATTGCTAATGACTAATATTGAAATCAGTTGATATGAATCAACGGTCCTTTATATGTATATCTTTTGGGGTGTTATAATGTCAGAAACCAGTTGTAGTCGGAGTTTTCTGTGATGGCGAATACTGTTCTCAGTGTTGATCGATGTGTCAAACTGGAGTTGTAGACCAAAGCTGTCAAGTGTAAGAGAAGATAGTGTCGTGCTGTGTTGTCTGTCACGAGCCACTTGTGTTGATGTATTTTGGATGTGCTGTGGTGTGTCAAATGTTCTTCCAGTCCAAAGATCAGGCTGATCCATCACTCGTGAGTCGTCTCTCAAACAGCTGCTAAACTCTATGTAAACAAACACCACACGTAAAACACCTCTGTTTACGGCTATTACCAAAACGCTTACCTAAGCTGCTTTTCAGCCAATCGCGCACCGTATGGCGCGCTATTGCGCCACTCATGCGTCCCTCCATTTTGGAAAAAAACACGAAATCTTCAAAACTCGAATCCCGCCTAAGATTTATAAAGAGCCCTTTTGCCTATAAGGAATAAACTTCAAACTAGAAACCGTGTTTTTTTGTCATAAAGATCAATAGTAAACTTGGAGTATATGCATTAAAATTTAAACAGATATAGAAAATATATAGCAATAAGCAAGAGCTATGAAATCTTGCTGAAACAAAGACAGAACACATGTAAAAGAAAAGGAAAATCAATAGATATCTTACATGTAACAAAGAAAAAAAAAGAATAAAAGAGGAGTTGAATTCAGATATTATTTTACAAGCTCAATAATGAATCTTCTAGAGAAGGAATCCAAGAGGCATCAACGGGTCTGTAAACTTCTAATTTACCCTCCATCAACTTATTCAACTCGATCTCCTCGGTTGAAACAATTTTGTGACCATTGACATTTTGATGTAGTACGACCACTTTTTGGAATTGTGAGTTATCAGAGCTTGGCTTAACTTCAGCGACAACAGAAGTGTGGTTTGGATCACCGAAAAACAAAGCTTTGTTAGGGTATCTGAATCCACAAGAAGTAAATTGCAAGATATCACCACGTTTAAGTTCATCTGTGACGCTCTCTTTAACGATACTAGGTGGGACACCCTTTTTCTCTGAACCAATCAAAGTGTATAGTAATGCACCGTGACAGTATCCAGAAGACACAAATGCATGCTTGCCACAAGACTTTTCCAACGCATCATGAGCTAACGTCCAACATTCACCATCACCGACTTTACTACCCATTTTCACTTCACACCAACTGGCAATATGTTCACCGTATTTGGAAGAACCTTGTAATAACAATTCCTGAGTAGCCGTAGGAGGTGGAATAAATTTCAATTCGGACTCCACTGTAGCCTTAGGGTCAGTCTTTTCCCAAACCACCTTTAGCTTTACTGTTGACAAATCATTGTTACGGAAAGCCATCATCTTGAAGTGTTTCTTGCCCATATATCCAAATGATGTGAAATAGTTCAATCCTTGCAAGTCCTTAGGGAACAAAGAAGCATCGTCTGAAGTGAACCATTCGGTGTCCAAATCCAAGTTGATTTTAGGTGCTGTCCAATTGCTTTGTTTGCTGTTGATGAAAGCAGGTGAAGAGGAAACTTCACTAACCGCTGAGTTACGCGATGGTGGGACAGATGGTCTAACTCTTGACTTTGGTGGTGGTGGAGGACCAGATTGGCCTCTGGTTAGAGACAATGTTGCAGGAGGGGAACGAGAATCAACAGTTGTATTAGAGGAATTATCACCATTTGATATACTCGTAGAACGAGATCTTGGAGCAGGTGGAGGAGGTGGAGCAAGCAGTTTGGAAGGTTGGAGAGCAGATGATGCAGATGCTGCTCTTAATCCATTAATTGATTTCTTTGGTGTGATAGCTGCAGAAGCAGATGCTGCTCTTAGGCCACTTATAGATTTCTTGGACGGAATAGTTGGTTTAGGTTTCGATGGAATGGATGGCTTAGGCTTGCCAATTGCTGGTTTTGACGTGGTAGGGTGAGCTGGTCCTTGTGGAAGAGGAGGAACATCTGAGTCTGATTCATCGTCGTCGCTATCAAAACTAGTGTTTTTGGTAATTCTAGGAATTGGCTTAGTTGGCCGCTTGACTGGAGATGATGATATTCTTTGTTCTGGAGGGTCACTTTGTGATGTTCTGCCTTGTCTACCAATTGGACGAGGTTTTCCAAATTTTTCTTCCTCCTCTGAGTAATCTTCTTCTTCAGAGTACGTATCAGTATCATCTTCAGACTCGTTTTTGGCCTTCTTATTCTTCTCCTTGTTCTTAATGACGGCAATCTTCTTTGATGAAACGTCACTGTACTTGTGTAACTTTTCTTGTGAAACTTCGCTGTACTTCTTGTACTTCTCTTGAGAGACTTCGCTGTACTTCTTATATTTCTCTTGAGACACTTCACTGTACTTCTTATACTTTTCCTGGGAAACATTAGCGTATTGATGTAATTTCTCATTGGATTTGGTGGAATATTGCTGTAATAAATCAGTGGACTTGTTGGTATAGAGTTTCAACTTATCAGTGGACTTGTTAGCATATTTGTGAAACTTGTTTTGAAGTGATCCTTTTTTACCACTACTTCCATTACTATCGATGCTGTCTTTGGATGCATTCTTGGAAGAAGCCAATGACAACAAGCTCTGATGTCTCCGAGGCTGTTTGTGATGACTGTCTGAGTGATGACTTGGCTCGGGAATAGATTGGATGGAGTCAATACTGGAGGCGGTGTGTGATCTTGATCTGGACTTCACCATTCCAGGTAAACCGACTGGAATGCCATCTGTGTGAGATAATAATGATCCTGTAATTGAGCCTTTTCTCTGATCAGATGGATTGCTTGATTTCACCAACGGAACATTATCTGATGGGTTTTCGTCGATGATTTGACCGACATCTGTTCCATTTGAGTTTGGTCTAGATGAGTTCTTCGGTTCGAACGATGACCAATCCCTGTCCGTTTTTCTCAAATTTCCTTTTAATGAATGTATAAAGTCTTCTTGGCTTTCATCATTTTCTTGTTCAAATTTCACAGCTGACTTTTTAACTGGACTTGAAGAGGCTTGTGCTGACTTTGCTAAATTTTGAACAGATGGCTTCTTTGGAGGAACCTTTGGTTTCGGTTTCAAAGGTGGTGGAACTTTTCCTTGAGATGCCATTATTCGTCGATTTTTGTGATTGATAATTGGGATATGAGAGTGGAAGGTACCAAAGATGAAAATATGGGAGGACCGTGTCTTCTTTAAATGGCAACCTGGAAGTGGTAGCTGTTCTGTTTGCACCAGATGTAACTGTAACGTGGTTTTTCACTGTTTCGTTCCGTTGAATTTCGGGTTTAAATTTATTTGGAGGATCGGCGGTGCAAAGAGCAGAGGTGTTGTGGTTTGTGGCGGTGGAGGCAGTGCAAATAAAACGTTGGACCCCCCAAATTTTCAACTTTTCTCAACCGTTGATTTTCATTGAGTACGATACTCAGAACAGATCATGTTGCACTCAAGGGTCAAGAATCAAGAGTCAATGTCAAACCGGAAGTTCAGAATTTGGCTTTAGAAAGAAGCCATATTAGTCTAACGCTAATGCAATCAACTCATCCCATCCTGAACCATTGAATATCAACACTCCAAAATTATATCCAAGGACCAATAGTCATGAAGTATCAGCAAATTATCCATCAAAACTAAGCCTTCATTTCGAATATTACTTCCAAGAAATTCAGAATCAAGTGCTTGCAAGAACCCATATGTCATTACCTCTCAAACCATCTTGTCGCTGATTACACTGAAGTTAACACCACGTACTTACCAGTCGGTAGTGATATCCCGATTCTATCAATGAGATCACACCGGCTGGCTGTCGGAAACTGTGATAAGCTTGAATCACATCGAGTCCCACTGCACAATGGTCGGAGTTGGTGTCCCCATTCAGTGCTGGTGTCCCTATAGCACAAAGAGTTATAAAAGCTGAGATTCAGAGATTTGGAGGGTTACTTTGTTGGTATATGGTGAAGAACCCAAAACGTCTTTTTTTTTTGCTCAGTCCAAACGAAATTCACTTTTTCTCTAAAATCATTTTCCAGTATCAACATTGAATAACAGTCAACATCCTCATCATCTTTCCTTTTATATATCCAAGCTTCTAAACCCATCTAAATAACCAAACAAACTATTGTTAAAATGAACCACACGCATTCCAAAAACAGCTCCAATGAAGGTGGTTCTTCATCAAGTTCTCAAAAATCAAATCAAGGTGATAGATCAACGAGTTCATTAAGACAACTAGTGATTAACAATCAAGATTTGATTCTTCAACATTTCCTACCCTCTTTTGAAATGCACAACTACATGTTCAACAGAACTTTGCTGGACACAGAATACATCAGAGACGAAAAAGCTTCCCCCCTCCAGCTTATGATGAACAGGTCTTCCAACAAGCTAGCACTGCTGATACAGCGACACCTCTTGATCTTGTTTTGCCTGAAGCTAGAGTTGCCAGATTCGTAGATCCGACAACGAACCCAGACATGTTGGTATTGAATAACTGGGATACTTTACAAGTTGCTCATAAAGTTAACTATAGTGTAACGAAGAGACTCTCATTGAGAAACGTCTGCTCTGAGAGAGAAAATCCATTGAAGGTCTATAAACCAGGTGATATTGTTACTGGCTATACGTTGATTGAAAACATCTCGCAAGATCCTATTCCCTTTGAAATGTTCTTGGTCTCTTTGGAAGGTACAGCCACTACGAAAAAAATTCAACACGACAAGCACTTATGGCAATAAACTTACCAGAATTAGCTTCTTGAAGATGCACGACTTATGTGCCTGTCATTATTATGGTACAATCGATGTCGGTCCAACTGCTGGCCGCTGTGGTGAAGTTTGCCCTGAAACAGGTACTAAATATGGTTTATCTGATGACAAGATTTTGAAACCTTGTGAGAAGTATAAGATGGTATTTATGTTTAAGATCCCATCAGTTTTGCTAGATACAGCATGTGAACATCAGAGTGCCAACAAGAAGAATTCCATTGACTCCATTGTTTCTGAGGTGTTGGAAAGATTGTCTGTTTCTGATACATCTACGAATTCAGCTGGTAGAAATCATCTTGATGTCATACACCAAAACAACACATCATCTTTGAAGTCATGTAAATCTGCACGGAATTCCAAGGCTCTCAACTTATCATCTAAGTCTACAGGCAAAATGCCAGAAAACAAGCAATCAGAAAGTATTTTTGAGTCTATTACCATATTTTCTTCAACAAATACCTCCTTCTCCCGTTCTTCGAAATCAGTGAAACAAATTAGCTACTCAGCGATTCCAAAGAATTCAGTCATGCCACGTAGAGCCACCTTAGATTTAGGAATCGGGTCAAGATTGTTAACAACTGTGAGATGTGACCGTTTTTTTGACGTTGGAGGTTCTTTGAGTTCAACAGTCAACTTATTCAAAAAAGTGAAGCTATTGACTTTCTTAAGATCCTGCAAATCTGTATCGTCCATAGATGGATTTATGGCTAATGAAACTATCGAATTCCCAGCACTCAAATTAGGAAATCACTCCCAAATAACATGCGACAAGATCGTATGTGGAAGTTTGTCAATTTTGAATTTAAAATCATTTTGGAGTTGAGCTCAATCAAATGAGTAAAGAGCACGACAATTTTGGACTCACTGAAAAAGGGTTGAGATATATCAGTTGATAACACCAAAGTCTTCTTATCCCCATTACCCAACGACGCCAAACTTTTACGTCATTAACAATTTCATCCAATATCTCGATATCTTCACTCGCAATATTCACCAAAAGATAGAGATTTCTTAGTTGCGGTAGATGAGTCACATTCATCGGAAATGATCTAAAAGCTATAGGATGACGAGCCAATAAATTGAGAAGCTTCACATTATCGCAATAGCAAATATAGGCATTGGATTTGTAATCAATATCTAACCTTTGTAGCCCAGACTCAAGTAACCTCGAAACATATGGGTGGATATCCCCCAGTCTAGCTCATATGGTGGCGAAGACAATTTAATCTTGATGGATTTGGCAAACACAAATTCAGCAAATTTATTAAAGTGATCATCACAAGTAAACACTTGAGATGCATGAAACACCCATTCTTTAATTTCCGACGCTAGAATCTCATCCAAAGTATTGTTATAACCCATCAAGCGTGGAATATAAGAAATAGGTCTTCCATGTCCTGATTGTGTGTGAATTTTAGAGACGAAAGTGAAATAGTTGAGTATGTGACATGTTTGATAATTGGGACTTGTAGTTCTGGTGGTAGTTTCGAGACCGACCATTCAACAGATGATGATTGTTCTGAATCTAAATACCTATTCTGCATTCCAGTTGATTTTGAGACCACTTTCTTTTGCTTTATGTTTCCTGTTCTTGTGAATATTCTTGTCATATTAGGAGGATAATGTTTTGTATAACACTGGTTATAATGTTGTTATACTAATAAACTTGGTTGGTAATATCAAAGTCGCTGTGGGCTGGAATACCGCATGTCTCTATTTGTAGTCTGTCATTTCTTGAATTCGTTGGTTTCAAAGGACAAATCATCCTCCTGTTCCAACTTGTCTTGAACGTTGAAACCATCATGAGACAAGCGTGCTGCTTGGCGGACTGGGGCAGTCTGCGAGCTTGATCGATTAGAATTTAGCTTGCGTGTGTAGTAAGTAGTAAGTACCCGCGGAGTTCGAACTTCGATCCCGAGGTGGGCTGTTGCAGATGAGTAACTAACTTCAAATGTATATTGTACACAGGATGCATGCTCAGATGCAAATTATCAAGCTCTAAATCAAGCACTTCTGTAGATACCCCATTCAATCTCGCTTTCTTCAGGTAATTGAATTCTATTTCTTAACATATCAAGTTTCAATCCTTTTCTTTCATCAACATAGATTTTGGTAACGAGACTGGACACGTTTTGGAAATAATCAAGTCTGAACAAAAGGAAGTATTTTAAAGAACTTGGTAAAGTGTCCAATATAGCAAGACTAACTGGCTGACTAAATCCCAATTTGATGGAGGATAAACAGCTAGAAAACACAATACCACTCATATTAACTTTCTTAAGTTGACTTTCGAAGGTAACTTCAAGGTTTATCAGTCTTTTCAAAGGAAAAATGAATCGTAACCAGAACTTTTCAAATGACTGGTCATTATCTAAAAGTACTATACTGTGGATCTTTAAAGACCTCAAAGTGGATGGAAATCGACCTTTCCAATACTCATGTGTATTGTGGAATTCCAGCATTTCAACAAGGGGTAATGAAGAAAGATTGAAATCCCGAGCTTTGCTGTGGGCTTGAAACTCAAGTGTTTTCAAATTAATCAAATTTTCATATGAAAGTCCCTCAGGACCACATGTTGGTGAATTGACTTTGCCATTCTTTCTGATATAGCATTCGTTCAATAAAGTGTGCGAAGTAGGACAGTCAGGTAACTTTTCAAGAAATGACTGAAGTTGTGAACGGGTACATCCTAATTCCAGCATTTCGAGATCATGGTCACCAGTTCGTCTTTGAAGCCCTCTAATATTATTAAACAATTCTGGGTCAATTTCCACAACACCTTTTAATCGAGTCAGTTGGCTAGCATTGGTGATATCTGGTAGAGTGAGCAAGAGGGAATTACCTTTCAATTGTAAAAACCCCAAACTTTTTGGTAAAGGTACTGAAACAGCAGGCCCAAATATCACAGGCCCAAATATCACTCGTTCAATTAATAGAGTAGTGACAGTATCTGGAGTACTGGCAAAAAATTCAGACGAGAAGTCGTAACTATTCAAATGTAGCTTTCTCAAAGATGAACAAGTTCCCAACGTAAGGTTATAACCAGGTAATTTTGACAGTACACTTTCCATCAACAAGTTTCTCAAATGAGGATTAGAAATTGCAACCGAGTATTCATCATAATAGTATTCGTTTGACAATGGTGTTACGCCAAGATTCACAAGGTTTGGGAGGTCATGTATCCAATTTGATGCACGGGGTAGCTCTTTACCATTTAATGGAATCTGCATATTTGTCGGATAAGGAGCAATGGATTTCAATAGCTTTTCATCATTAAACTCTGGAACAAGATAGAGGTGAATGTGAGAACCACAATTCTCTTGAAAAAACGATGCCAATTCTTCCATAAATTATCTTACAGAATCATCGGTTAGACCTCGACGACTTCTGCCACCATCATTGTCCGATTAATCAGAAAGGTAAATATCTCCATCTTCATCAACTTCATCTTCACTGCTGTGGTCATTGTCTTCATCCATTAAGTCACTGGTTTGACTCTCAGCTTCTTCATCCTCTTCGTCGTCACTGTATATTGGCCAATCCGAATCACCTATACCGATCTCCAAGCCTAAACCATTGTTTCTAGATCTAACATTGCAATGAACTAATCTTTCAAGATGTTTCATTTTTCCTCTCAAGTATTTGACCTCTTTTGCAGAACCAATACCGAACTTTAAACACTTCAAGTTTGTCATTTGATCAAAAAAACATACCTTTAGTGAGAATTGCCTTCAATCCTTCTATCCCAAAAAAGCTAACAGATGGAAGATATTCCAAATAACTTATTCTCTTGTGAAGACCAAACCAATCAAGATGCTTAATAATCACATCCGGGCATCTAAACTCCGTCATTTTCAAAAGTTGACAATCGGCAGTAGGCTCTTCCGAACTTGACAAATAATTGCCCAGATATATCTCTTTGATCTTAATTGACTTTTTCAAAATGAAATTGACTAGTTTGGAGAAATTGTCTTTCAAATCGGTGGATTTCAGTTTCCTTTTTTTGTAGAACTGAGCAAAGTATAGCATCATCAAAATTTGTATCACATTCAATCAAGTCACAAAGTTCAGAAAGTAGTCTACCATCTCAATATGGATATTCATCTGTAATTGACTCAAAGTAGTGAACAGGAGCATCTGACAACACGAGAATTTGAATTTCTGATGGTAGTCCTTGTAGTATTTCGTTGACGATGTCTGACATTGGGCTGTCCTAACCGATCCTCAGAATGCTGTTTTCAAGAGGTGAATAATGCTGTTCTTTTTGATGTCTATGAGAAACTAGGTTAATTTGGCCAAGGAATTGTGTTGAGGCCAAAACTATCTTATTGGCTAAAACATGGTATGATCCATTACACATAGAGTTTTCAATTGGAGTCATACGCGACAGTTTCAAATTTTCATGCTCCCATCCTGAGTTGATTAAGCGATAGTTCTTGGTTATGAGCACTGATTTTGACATACAGTGTCGGGACTCGGAGTCTCGGACTTCAAGAATTGAACCTCTAAGATTTCTGCACATGATTTTTGAAATTCAATGTTATTTTGGTTGTCAATTCTACAACTGATAGCTCACTAACAGTAAGTTCTCTCAAATTCAAGGATTTTAACTTATCATGCGACTTTGATCCATTGCTGTTATTCCAGGCCCCTTTACGTTTCATGTCGCCATCCTGTCATTGGACACGATTGGCGCCAGTTTCATCTGGAAATCTGAAAGAATTACTTATCCATTCCCAGCTAATTGAATTTGAGAAGGTTTGAGAGACAGCTATAGACTTACAGAGAAGGCATAGTTGGAACTAGTGTTACAGTTGCTATGGCACTTCGATGTTCGCCTATAATGTTTGACTACAATCAAGCCAATAGAACTTGTGCTTGTGATTTCCGAATGCTCC